>JAWPHD010009119.1:0-107459 GCA_037043455.1 Cyrtodaria siliqua
TCTGCACCGACAAGCCGAATCTCTTGTTCAATAGATTCCTGGTCATTAAAACGCAGGAAAACTTTCCTATTTACCACTGACATGCACATTGACCGATTAGCCCAGGTATATACATTGAAGCCATTTTCATTTACTTTTTACTTTACTTTAATGAAAAAACAGGCGACAAGTAAACATCGTATCTTACATACTACATACACTATTTAATGGATTATTGCTTTTAGAAAAAATAATCTGTTTCTATGTGTTTTCTTTTTATAAGTTTACTACGTAGACAAGCTTTGTCCTATTGTCAACCCTTTTGTGTTTGTGATGTCATGTCTGGCATTTATTAATATTTATAGTCGACGTTTGTTTCTGTGTGTGTTTGTGGTTGACTGTGGCCCTTGAATGCTACATTTCCTGTGTGTTTGTGGTTGACTGTGGTTCTTGAATGCTACATTTCCTTCCGATTTTGTATCTACTTTTATTGAATGGGCCATATCAAACGAAATATAGTTACTCTTTTGTCATGCAAACTGCTAGCTATACAAATTCTTCACCCACAACCAACACCAAATGAATTAGACATTTAATAGGTCTTTAATGTAATGTGGATTTGTTTACCTATAGTCTCTGTTAAATGTGGCATAGTATATTATATAGAGTGGAGTCTTGGTTTGGAGTCTTGGAGTGGAGGGAACAATTGGAGTGACCTTGGAGTCAAATTTTGGAGTGACCTTAGGTCAAATTTGGAGTGAATATTTTGGAGTCAGTTTTTGGATTCTAAATTTGGAGTCATCTTTGTCTGTAAACTTTTTAGAAACTAATAAACAGTTCCGATTTATTCTTTGTTATGCTCTTTTGTTCTTAATGGAGTGAGTGAATATTTTGGAGTCAATTGTTGAGCCTAAATTTGGAGTCCTTACAATTGACTTATTATAAACTAATACCTTTACTTGAATTACTTCATTTGCACATGGAATTATTTATTAATAGATACATTTCTTAAAAATACATGTGTCTATTAAGCTACCCAATTTCAACAACTAATAATTATTATTTTAATCCAGGTTCTGGAATATTGTGGTTGACCCCTGAATTTGTAAACAATATGCAGTAATTAAGTTGACCAACTACCTTATTTAATAGGCATTCAATAAAACAGGACTAGGACTTCGAATCATTGGCCGAAGATAAATTGGTCCCTTGGTGCAAGGTCAGACCAATAAAGAGCCATTACGATAATCACTGTTATCTTTTGAGGTTATATTGTCTGGGTATCTAAGTTCATACTGTGGTCAAAGTAGGGACATGAGTTATTGGTGAAGATAGGGACAGTGCAGTTTTAAGTAACATATTAAACATGCGAGGGTCGTTCAAGGGTAACTTGATAGTATTTGTTTATTGAAACATAACGTATTTCTCATGCGATAAAGTGAAAATGTATCTATATGAAAATAGAATTATGCTCGTA
The DNA here is from genome assembly GCA_037043455.1 of Cyrtodaria siliqua. NCBI lineage: Eukaryota > Metazoa > Mollusca > Bivalvia > Adapedonta > Hiatellidae > Cyrtodaria > Cyrtodaria siliqua. The sequence continues at coordinate 1,457 of JAWPHD010009119.1, forward strand.
TGGCAATAAAATCTAATGATGGAAACAACAAGTAACTTAAAGCTTCACAACTGCCACTGAATAATAATTGATAATATTACGCGAAAGCCAGAATGTTTTTCTCTCGAATTTATGAATTCCGCATTTTTGTCATTATCTGCAAAATCTCGCGGAAATATTTATTTCTAACAACATACACATGTAGCTCAAAATCTGCATAGTTTCGAAGATGCATGTGTCTAGCCATTTTGTAAAAACGTCAAGCCAGACATGCTTTACTCTAGATGCTCTCTGGCTTATTTGACAGTGGTAACGGCGACGGCAACATTTGGTTAAAGTTTTTTTTTTTGCAAGGCATATATTTCCAATACTGTCAAAGTTATTGCTTTGAAACTGTGTATGAACATTCATTGGTGGTATGCCCTTACCCTTTCAATAAGCCCCAACACACCAGTAACCATGACCCTGACTTTAGAGACAAAAGAACTTCGTCAAGGTTTTCTTGGTTAATATATCAACAATAAAGTCAAAGACATGAACATTCACTGGGGTATGCCCTTACCATTTCAGTAAGCCCCACCCCCCACCAATTACCTTGACCTTGACTTTAAATACAAAAAAAACTTCATCAAGTTTTTCATTGTTAAAATTGTTGGTTAAAGTTTTTTTTTGAAGCATGCTTTCGTAACTTTCATAACTCGCTGTGACTAAGTCAATATTGTGTGTCCACACAAAATGTCAAAGAAGCAAATCGTCTTCCATTCTTCTATTGAGAAATCACTTTTATAACCTATATTCAAAGTTGTAATTTTGTTTTCTTCTATTAAAACATTTTTTATTAAATCTCTAGTTAGGAATTGCGCTGTGGAGACAGCAGTGTATTTATCTTTAACATATTTGAGCGAGTTTTGATTGTCTGGTTTACTAGTGATTTGTTTTTGAAATTGTTTCGAAATTTTAGCAAAAAGATCACAGTTTCCAATATAAGCAAAGAAACAAACGGATAACACTTTTGACACTAAAAACAGGTTTTCCATTAACTTAATGGACATGTTTGCTCTTCCTTTTTAATTTTAGTCTCTGTTGGAAGTATTTTGCTGTTTAGATATTCTGTTAGATCACTAAATTAGGAAGGTCATTTTGCAACCAGAACAATCTGTAACTAAAATTAAAATACAAACATTATTTTAAACTTTCCTCTTGTTCCTCTCAGCCACTTTTACCCATTATTTTAAAGTAGATTTGTTCATGGCAAATCAAATAAAAACTTATAGAAAACTGATTTTATGTTATTATTCTAGAAATGTATTCTACAAACATACATTTGGAAAAATTAACTTTTATAATATACATAGGCCATTTTTCCATATATAATAATCATATGCATATAATCCATATAATCCATATGAGAATCATGATTCTATAAAAATTATCATATTAAATGTTCCATATGATATTTATATAATAGGAGTTTCATATAATTTAGGAATAAACTCACAAGCTGTCATTTTTAAAACATTAATTTTCATATAATTTTCACGAGAAAAACCTTTTGTTTTGCGATTCTCATATGATACTTATATGATTCGTATATAAAAGGTTTTATCGAAAACCATGTACATGTACTGCTCCTTTGTGCCAACATTGGTAGTGTAACAACTAACATGTGTTACAAATATAAATTATAGTTACAATTGAAGGTAAGATAGATTTTCTGATTTTAAATTAGGATACTTGTGAATTAAATTAAAAAATGTACAAGCAATTATAATTTACTGACTCTTATTTTTCACATCTTGCTGAATTATTAGTTTATTATTATTATTAGGTTATTCGGTTATTAATATTCTAATTATGGTTAGCATTAAGAAATTAGGTTTCTCAAGACTTGGTCAGCTCAGCAGGTTGTGAGATTTATGGCCAGTTAACATCTCATTTACAGTTACCAATGATCGCTGTAGCTGATAAGCAGAGCATCTCGCTCAGTATCAGACATGTTTGTAGGACTGTAATGGGTTTTAAGATTGTTGACATGAGTCAACATGTCATAGCAGGTGACCACCACCTAAAGAATGTGATGGGATTTCAGCACTGCATGTGCTAGACAGATGAATAATTAAAATAAGCATAAGTATTGAATTGAACAAACCTATGTGAAGGCTTTCTTGTATGATCTTTCTTGTCGTGCCCTTAATGGTTTATTCTCTTACTGCTCTGGCTTCTGCAAAGTCATTGAGTACCTTCATTGTGGCTTTCTAGGCTATTGTTTATATTAACACGAGCATATTTGTGTTTTACTTATATTGCCTATTGATGCTGCCGTGTTGGTTAGAGATTAGATCATGGCGGGGATTTCTTTATTTACACTGTCCTGTTTTAATGGGATGAAGTAGGGTAAGTGTGAGGTTTGGTGCACCCTAGAACCGGTTTAAACCCCCAGTGGCCCACTTTGCCACTGACCGTTCCAAGGCGGTAGCCCTATTGTCAACCCTTTTGTGTTTGTGTTGTCTTTTGCATTTAATATTGCCTTTGCCTTCTTGTTTGTCTGTTTGCGTGTTTGTTTCTGTGTTTTGTGGTTGACTGTCCTCCTTGAATGCTACTTTCCCTGTCCGATCTTTTTGTATTTCTTTGAAAGAAAACGTAATAAATATATGGCTTACTTGTTTTAATATACACACCGACATGACAATTTATAATAATGACACATTCGGAACAACATAAACAGATACATAGTTTGGAGATGCTTTCAATAGTTGTATGTGTTACTTTGTTAGGGTATTTTATAATAGTATTACCACTATATCAAAACTCATTTTGTCTGAACATAACACGTATTTATACTTTAATGTACAGAACATATACAAACTGAAAATATAAATGATTATTTTTCTGCTAACCTCTCATATAGTGATTATGTTGCATTAAAATATAGCATCAGCTATTAATTCCATTTTAATATACAGATAAATACTAAATTGTATTGCATACGGTGTCAGACCAGTCAGGCAGTACTCCCGGTCGTAGAGTGCTGAAATAGTTCCTTGAAAGAATCCAAAGTTTCTAGTTTGCATCTGTTTTTCCCAAGATTAGTTTCTATTTCATTGTTAAATCTAAGATTAAAGTAGTATGTCTGTTGTCATGAATAGTAAGTATTGTACTGTGTTTTTCAGGATTATTTCTTTGTTTTAAACATATTTTTTTTACATCGATTGCGAAACAAGTTCTTGTAACTTAGATTAATCACTCTCGATGGCTTCCTTGGTAGAACCAGTACATGTACTAAGCAATGTGGATTAATTATCTTGCTCAAGGATAAATAACGTGGCCGCGACGGAGGATCGAACCCACGACCTCTCGATCAGGAGTTCGGCGCTCTACCACTGGACCACGCACTCCAAAGATTATTTCTTTGGAGTGTATGAGCACAGAGGTTAGGTAGAGATCTGGTTTTGACAGATGTTTAATTAAAAATACGTATAGTGTGAATGAATGACGCGAAATGTTGAAAAACTGAATCGGTGTTTTATTCCAGGTATGGGACCGTTTGCTAGTCAAATGTGTTTAATACACAGAATAAAAGTGTATTCAAACGAACGAATGTTGTAGTACTTGTGACTGATCTCCAAATATAGCCTATATTGCACTGTGTTCAATGGGCTGATTTTCACCGGTCTGACACCATACGCATTTACAATCTCCGTTGACTTTCAATGTAACAGGGAATGTCAATGTTCGCGTAGTAAAGTCATATTAATATTGGGTGTGTAATGTATACTCGTTCGTGATTGTTAATGTCAAAGAAGGTATATCACGTGATGTAAACAATGTTGATTTCATTGTACAATGTCAATGGCTGATTTTCACCGGTCTGACACCATACGCATAATGTATACTCGTTCGTGATTGTTAATGTCAAAGAAGGTATATCACGTGATGTAAACAATGTTGATTTCATTATATAATGACAATATGTTTGTTTCAAATACATGTTTTTGGTGAAAATTAAATGTTAAAACCTATTTTATTCTCTCTAATTTAAAAATGCGTATGCAATATTAATACGCAAAAGAACTCGTGCATATATCCCAATACAAATCTAATAACCTATAAGTATCAGCATATCCTTCAAACATATGGTCAAAAAGGACCACCACATACTGTGACAATATTGCCCATTAACCTCTGAAACACTAGCATGCTTCACTTGAACTGTGGGTTAAAGTAGCAAGCAGGAGCCTTGTTATTTAAGCAGCTTAATTGATGTAACGATTCAAGATACAAAATATTACAAAATCTATGCTACAAAATGAGGACTTCGATGGCAGGCGTGTGTTTGTAAATGACAATTATGTGTATTTTTACTGCACTCTGATATTACAAAAGTTAATATAATTAAATTTAATTAATAATAAACAAGAGGTCCAAGAGGGGCTGCATCGCTCTACATTCAGTACACATTTGGTGGTAATCAAGAGAAAAAGAAAGCTTCCATGCTCTCGACATTGTCAAAATATGTAATTATGCTGACAATCAAACAAGCACAGTTAAAGTTAAGCAATAGTTAAAGTTAAGTAACCCTTTTATCCCAAGCCCTGATTTATATTATTAAAACACCATATGAAAATAGTAAGGCAGTGCAAAATAAAATGAACATTTAGTTATCCCCCATTATTATTTATCTCAAAAAGCATAGTCTGAAAAGAAATGTATGTGAAAATCAAAATAATTATATATTTTACAGGTATCACATAACATGACTTCTTGAAGTGTACTACAGCCATGGATTATTTAGCGTATTACACTAGTGTATATAGACAAGGACCGAATCACTGTGTTTGTGTACAATAACAAATGAAAGTCCAAATTACATGGTATATCATACGGTACGGTTAGAAACCTTAATATTCATCATTGTTTGAAATCTTACTTTATAGAATGCACGTAGTAACATTACTAATTTGATTTGTCCCTTTATTTGTAAAGCAGACACGTTACAACCGCGCTATATAGCTAACGTTAATATTTATTTATTATTTATTTATATGTTGCATTTTAATTCCCAATGAAAAAATTTACTTTTGGGCAGAGCTAAAACAAACAGGGTGCAGTTGAACGTTTTTTTTGTGAAGACGTAACATGCTCTTGACTTTCACGCGCTAATTGCAGTAAGTTACTATGCGTGCAATGCTGGCAACATCGATGTTCCAACACGTTCTCGCTTGCCAGAGTTTCACAATAGTACCCTTTGGGGACAGTTTTAACTCTAAGCTTTTGAGAATGTTCTAACACTATGTATTGAAGCTTTTTAACACAAATACACTAATTTACATTATTAAATTTTGAAAAAACATACATAACAATGTAAATAGAAGGATTGAATTCGATATTAACATTTTTAATTGGGTATGGAAAATAACCCTTATCCTACTAACGGCGACTACAATAGCATTTGCGCCCATTGTAAAACCAGAGTAACTCGCAGGCTGATCAGAGTTTACAATGTCCGGCTGCTTATCAGTCATTTCCCCCCAAACACCCCTTTGTAACATAACTAGAATGATCCAAATTACATTACCATTATACATTCATAGCGGGCTAAGGGTTAACTTAAAGTTAACAAGAAGCCTTTGGGCTGCAGTATTTTAAACTCACCAAATGTTTTTCACACCCCATTGGAAGATTGAAATATTGAGTAATTCAACCATTAAATTTCTCTTACAAATTGCTGCTGTAAAAAATGTAAATTGGCACAAATTTTAAGTGAAATTATTACGTGTCGTCGAAAGTGTGTTTTAACAGACAGGCATGCAGGCAGGCAGATATTTCTATTGACTTAGATTTTTTCACTTACTTCTGTGATATATAGAATCTTACATTCGTAACCGAGTATAAATTCTTTGGATAAAATCAATAATACACTATAACACATAATACACAATAATACTCATGTAAGATCATCTCTATACTTAATTCATTGGAAAAGCAATCATAACCTGATCTTATTAGAAAATCTAGGATAATCATGTGAAAATAACCACCACCCTGCCAATACTAATCAGTTAATGTACCACTGTTTTGAGAGATAAAGTAAACATTGTCCTGGGTTCGGACAGGGAAAATGGCGGATAACAGTAAAATGCTTGTTTTATTTCTATTAATCACCGATTTCTTTTTCGCCGCCTCCATTACAGATGTCAAATTGTCTGACATCCAATGTCAAATTGTCTGACATCCAATGTCAGGGGTATACATAGTTCCAATATGTCAGTTAAATCCAATTAACACACAGTCAAATCAAATTAACACATACTTATCGAAGACAGCTGATTATGACAGTCGTACCAGAGAGACTGAAGTAACTCAAGTAAATGTATTAGTTTCTAAAATGTTATTAATTGTAAGGACTCCAAAATGAATTCCAGAATATTCACTCCATTAAGAACAAAAAAAAAACAAAGAACAAAATTCGGAACTATTTATTAGTTTCTAAAAAGTTATTAATTGTACAAAACAATAAGGGAAATAATAAGATTTTAAATTTTGACTCCAAAACTGAGACTCAAAAATTGACTCCAAAATATTCACTCCATTAAGAACAAAAGAACATAACAACTATTTATATTAGTTTCTAAAAAGTTATTATTTGTACGGAAAAATAAGACTCCAAAAATTGACTCCAAAATATTCACTCCAAATTTGACTCAAAGGTCCTTCCAAAATGTGACTCCAAGGTCACTCCAAATATTCACTCCACTCCAATCTAAGACTTCACACCAAGACTCCACTCTATATAACACACTATGCAGTCAAATGATGTATAGACTCATTATAACTTTACTAACTACGACCCATAATGCTTAATGTGCACTATCATTTATTGGGAATGACTCACCAAGTTTGCGTAGTGTAGAGCTGTGTTTCCCAACGGACAACAGAAGCAGAGACATACGATAAAAGCCGGTATCATACAGTTGAAAGGTTTCTTTAGTGCATCCTGATATGCAAGTGATCCTCCGGGTTGTGTTGTTATTGTCTGTAATGTATGGAATTATTGAAACATGATTGGTATAGGTCGAGCTACTATCCAACGTATTATAAAAAGACACTTAATAACACATAAAAAAACAATAAAATGGACTGGAGAGGTATGCTATTTCTCCTATACAATTGGTCACAACACAGTTACAATTTACAAAGCAAGCACAAAAGGTTATGTGATCTGTATTAAAATCTGTATTAAATCATAAGTGCTAGTGCATACACCGTTGTATACCTATGCAAATGACCAGACATATACCACTTTTGTTGTAGAGTTGTGTATATATAAGGTCAGCCATACACACGTCCGTACATACTGTCTGTCAGACACACGTCCGTTGTAGCTCTGTACATATGACCACTCATACTCCACCTCCGTGGTAGCTCTTTGCATATGACCAGCCATACACCACTTCCGTGGTAGCTCTGTGCATATGACCAGCCATACACCACTTCCGTGGTAGCTCTGTGCATATGACCACTCATAAACCACTCCCGTGGTAGCTCTGTGCATATGACCAGCCATGCACAACTTCCGTGGTAGCTCTGTGCATATGACCAGCCATACACCACTTCCGTGGTAGCTCTGTACATATGACCACTTATACCAGCCATACACAACTTCCGTGGTAGCTCTGTGCATATGACCAGCCATACACCACTTCCGTGGTAGCTCTGTGCATATGACCAGCCATACACCACTTCCGTGGTAGCTCTGTGCATATGACCAGCCATACACCACTTTCGTTGTAGCTCTGTGCATGTGACCTGTCATTCACCACTTCCGAGGTAGCTCTATGCATATGACCTGTCATTCACCACTTCCGTGGTAGCTCTGTGCATATGACCTGTCAATCACCACTTCCGTGGTAGTTCTGTGCATATGACCTGTCATTCACCACTTCCGAGGTAGCTCTGTGCATATTACCTGTCATACACCACTTCCGTGGTAGCTCTGTGCATATGACCTGTCATTCACAACTTCCGTGGTAGCTCTGTGTATATGACCTGTCATTCACCACTTCCGTGGTAGCTCTGTGCATGTGGACAATCATTCACCACTTCCGTGGTAAGCTTGTGCATATTGCCAGTCATACATCACTTCCGTTGTAGCTATGTGTATATGGCCAGCCATGCACCACTTTGTTGTAGCACTGTGCATATGGCCAGCCATACATCACTTCCGTTGTAGCTCTGTGAATATGACCAGTCATACACCACTTCCGTTGTAGTTTTGTGCGTATGGCCAGTCATACACCACTTCCGTTGCCGTTGACCATTGGCGAAAGGCCAGCAATTCACCATTTCCTTTGTAGCTCTATGCAAAAATGTTCAGATATACACCACAATTGTCGTATCCATACAGGCAGAACTGTGGTCAGTAATGAATTGAAATAAAGCAAACATAAATTAAAACTAGAGCCAATTCGATGAAATGCCGTCGCAAATACCTTAACATTCTTAACACAATATGGTAAAACAATATACCCCTTTGAACCTGTATCGAAATATAGGGGTAACACACTTAGTGCTTATTGTTCTTTGATGCGCAGAACACACAGAGTACGTACTATGGTGTTCAATGTACGTTACCGTGTATGTAGACCATGCTATTGTAATTTAATTATATTTAAGGTAGTTGCGTATGTAAACGTTTGACTCCACAATCCCAGAGTATCATGGGGTGACACTAGAGCAAAAAGATATATAGGGTCCTATAGAAACCACAGCGTCCGAAAGCAATGGCATCGTAGGTTCGCACTATACTGCAAACAAGGACTTGAATCTACAATTAAAGAGACAAAAAAAAACAGAAAGGGTGGTGAAGACAGGGTTACCGACTTGGAACGGTCAGTAGGCAATAAGGCAATAAGGCCTTCAGGTTAGCTTGAATAGATTTTATATGCGCACATTCGTTTATACTGTGAAGCACATCATCCTGACATTTAAGCTGGGACAGAAAATAAAATATAAGTATCAGTATGTCAAAGCTCAATGTCTATGTGCCCCGATCATGAAAATAATTGACCGCTCCTAAACACCTGTTCCCTTGATATTTAGTCTGTGCTGAGAAATGGAACCCTGTTGATTTTCAAGTCAGTAGGTCAAAGGTCATCATGATCCGACCAAGAAAATGCTTTTCTTTTCTGTAATTCCTCTCCCCTTTCAGCAAATCCCATGAAACTTCACGGATGGGCAGTCGGTGGTGAGGGCATAATCTCTAAGTGCATGTGATATGCGAATGATTTGTTTGATTTTGAGGTTAGTATTTCAAAGGTCAAGGTCACCGTGACCTGAAAACCCTTGCGCGCTCTGTAACTTCTCTTCCCAAAAGCAAAACTCATGAAACTTCAAAGGTGGAATGATTGCAATAAGAGGCTGAGCATATTTAAATTACTGTAAATGTGGTTATTTTCTTTATCCACATTGGACTTTCCTTAGCTAATGGCTATTTGGCTATTGGTTAGCGCTAGCCTAGAAAAATAATGGCCACTCACTGTTTTACGATACACAAAACCTTGTGGAATTGCCGCTTTATCTTGTGTCCAAACAGTAGGTAGCGGGTGTATATAAGTCGCCCCCATAGGGCGACATCTTTAGTTTGATTATATAATAGTATTAATGAACAACATATGCTTACAATGCTGAGAAATGGAACCCTGTTGATTTTCAAGTCAGAACTGGACGGCCCATAGTATTGATCTCCTGTAGCATATATGTCTGTCGCACTAGGATTATCATCTTCGTTTTGAAAGGGTTCATACTTCGGTCGTCCCGTACCTTCCAATTGGGAAAGATTAGTCCCTGAAATGTGTATTAGGCTATTCTATACAATATACACGTACGAGTATTGCAGCCAATCTACTGACAGTTATTTAAGCAATGTAAACAAAATAATAATTTAGAGTTGAAACTGGTCATGGCGGATATGCATTTTTGTACTAATAAATATCATTGAAGGTTGTTATGAATGCACTATTGGTTTGTACATGTATATACTGGAAGCCCAAATCCGGAATTTCAGGATGTTTAAATTAGTTCTCCGGACACAAAATTATACAAATGTGTATGTTAGTCATTAATCTTAGTTAAATATGTAAGTTAATATTGACTATTATTGTACAACACATCGTACAAGTTTCTTTATGACGCCGAGTATTGATTCTGTGCCGACTTTTCGCGCCGTTAAAATACCACTTTGGGTACCCCCTGTCAGAAGGTTTTAGCATACATTTCTTACACGGATATTTTGTTTACAAATTAGACATGGGGTATCCGTTATTTTATGGTAATATGAATTTTTAAAAACACGATATATTGAGATATGAAAGAAAAAGGTTCTTTTCCATGACGAATATGTGACGACTAGTGGAACGCTGTGGTCTAGTGGTAGAGCGATGTACCCATGATCCAAACGTCGTGGTTTCGATCCCCACCATAATCATATGCATTGTGTCCCCGAGCAAGGCACATTATCTGCATTGCTTAGTACTGGTTCTACCAAGGAAGTCAATCAAGAAGTACCTTAGAAGCAAACCGCTTGCAAAAGGTTTAGAATACTGTAATAAGTACTGATAAAGGTGATCCTTTGAGAGCAACTAACACAATTAAGAGAATAAAGAAGCAGTCTCGGTTTAATTGAGTCTGTTCATGAGAAGTAATGGAAAAAAAGCAACACTTCTCACGCCCCCTAGCACCGGCTTAAGCGGTATTCTACTTCAAAGCCACCTATATTGGGCTCGTTGGTCCGAAAGGACCAGTAAAAAAAATAACATTACTGATTCGTAGCACGGGGAGACTTTTTACAGTCGCCACACTGCACTAAACGAACGCTAGTGTGAATGTTAATAAGTACTGATACAGGTGATCCTTTGAGAGCAACTAACAAAATTAAGAGAATAAAGCAGCAGTCTCGGTTTTATTGAGTCTGTTCATGAGAAGTAATGGGAAAAAAAAGCAACACTTCTCACGCCCCCTAGCACCGGCTTAAGCGGTATTCTACTTCAAAGCCACCTATATTGGGCTCTATTGTAAGACTATCGCTTCTGTGCCAGTACTGAATAACAGTATCGTTACAACATTATCACAAACTTACTCGTTCCACGTTGACAGAATATATTAGGCTTTTTTATTTTCAGATATACATGGGCATTTTTGTGCTTTAATTATATTGCCTATACTATTAATGCTGCTTAGTTTGTTAGTGGTGTGTTTTACTGATATTGCCTATACTATTAATGCTGCTTAGTTTGTCAGTGGTGTGCTTTACCTATATTGCCTATATTATTAATGCTGCTTAGTTTGTTAGTGGAGTGTTTTACTTATATTGCCTATACTATTAATGCTGCTTAGTTTGTTAGTGGTATTCTTTACTTATATTGCCTATACTATTAATGCTGCTTAGTTTGTCAGTGGTGTGCTTTACTGATATTGCCTATACTATTAATGCTGCTTACTTTATGAGTGGTGTGCTTTACTGATATTGCCTATACTATTAATGCTGCTTAGTTTGTTAGTAGTGTGCTTTAATTATATTGAATATATTATTAATGCTGCTTAGTTTGTTAGTGTTGTGCTTTACCTATATTGCCTATACTATTAATGCTGCTTAGTTTGTTAGTGGTGTGCTTTACATAAATTGCCTATACTATTAATGCTGCTTAGTTTGTTAGTGGTGTGCTTTACTGATATTGTCTATACTAATAATGCTGCTTAGTTTGTTAGTGGTGTGCTTTACTGATATTGTCTATACTATTAATGCTGCATAGTTTGTTAGTGGTGTGCTTTACATATATTGCCTATACTATTAATGCTGCTTAGTTTGTTAGTGGTGTGCTTTACTGATATTGTCTATACTATTAATGCTGCATAGTTTGTTAGTGGTGTGCTTCACTGATATTGTCTATACTATTAATGCTGCTTAGTTTGTTAGTGGTGCGCGTTACTTATATTGCCTATACTATTAATGCAGCTTAGTTTGTTAGTGGTGTGCTTTACTGATATTGCCTATACTATTAATGCAGCTTAGTTTGTTAGTGGTGTGCTTTACTTATATTGCCTATACTATTAATGCTGCTTAGTTTGATAGTGGTGTTCTTTACTTATATTGCCTATACTATTAATGCTGCTTAGTTTGTTAGTGGTGTGCTTTACTTATATTTCCTATACTATTAATGCTGCTTAGTTTGTTAGTTGTGTACTTAACATATATTGCCTATATTATTAATGCTGCTTAGTTTGTTAGTGGTGTGCTTTACTTATATTGCCTATACTATTGATGCCGCTTAGTTTGTTAGTGGTGTGCTTTACTTATATTGCCTATACTATTAATGCCGCTTAGTTTGTTAGTGGTGTGCTTTACTTATATTGCCTATACTATTAATGTTGCTTAGTTAATTAGTGGTGTGCTTTGCTTATATTGCCTATACTATTAATGCCGCTTAGTTTGTTAGTGGTGTGCTTTACTTATATTGCCTATACTATTAATGCCGCTTAGTTTGTTAGTGGTGTGCTTTACTTATATTGCCTATACTATTAATGCTGCTTAGTTTGTTAGTGGTGTGCTTTACTGATATTGCCTATACTATTAATGCCGCTTAGTTTGTTAGAAGTGTCTTTTATTATATTGCCTATATTATTAATGCTGCTTCGTTTGTTAGTAGTGTGCTTAACATATATTGCCTATACTATTTAATGCTGCTTAGTTTGTTAGTGGAGTGCGTTACTTATATCGCCTATATTATGAATGCCACTTAGTTTGTTAGTGGTGTGCTTTACTTATATTGCCTATACTATTAATGCTGCATAGCTTGTTAGTGGTGTGCTTTACATATATTGCCTATACTAATAATGCTGATTAGTTTGTTAGTGCAGTGCGTTACTTATATCGCCTATATTATTAATGCTGCTTAGTTTGTTAGTGGTGTGCTTTACATATATTGCCTATACTAATAATGCTGCATAGTTTGTTAGTGGTGTGCTTTACATATATTGGCTATACTAATAATGCTGCTTAGTTTGTTAGTGGTGTGCTTTACTTATATTGCCTATACTATTAATGCTGCTTTGTTTTTTAGTGGTGTGCTTTACTTATATTGCCTATATTATTAATGCTGCTTAGTTTGTTAGTGTTTTGCTTTACTTATATTGGCTATACTGTTAATGCTGCTTAGTTTGTTAGTGGTGTGCTTTACTGATATTGGCTATACTGTTAATGCTGCTTAGTTTGTTAGTGTTGTGCTTTACTTATATTGGCTATACTGTTAATGCTGCTTAGTTTGTTAGTGTTGTGCTTTACTTATATTGGCTATACTATTAATGCTGCTTAGTTTGTTAGTGGTGTGCTTTACATATATTGCCTATACTAATAATGCTGCTTAGTTTGTTAGTGGTGTGCTTTACATATATTGCCTATACTAATAATGCTGCATAGTTTGTTAGTGGTGTGCTTTACATAAATTGCCTATACTAATAATGCTGCTTAGTTTGTTAGTGGTATGCTTTACTTATATTGCTTATATTATTAATGCTGCTTAGTTTGTTAATGGTGTGCTTTACATATATTGCCTATACTAATAATGCTGCTTAGCTTGTTAGTGGTGTGCTTTACTTATATTGCCTATACAATTAATGCTGCTTAGTTTGTTAGTTGTGTGCTTTACTTATATTGCCTATACTATTAACGTCGCTTAGTTTGTTTGTGGTGTGCTTTACTTATATTGCCTATATTATTAATGCTGCTTAGTTTGTTAATGGTGTGCTTTACATATATTGCCTATACGAATAATGCTGCTTAGCTTGTTAGTGGTGTGCTTTACTTATATTGCCTATACTATTAATGCTGCTTAGTCTGTTAGTACTGTGCTTTACTTATATTGCCTGTACTATTAATGCCACTTAGTTTGTTAGTGGCATGCTTTTCTTATAATGCCTACACTACTAATGCTGCTTAGTGTGTTAGTGGAGTGCTTTACTTATATTGCCTTTACTACTAATGCTGCTTAGTTTTTTAGTGGAGTGCTTTACTTGTATTGCCTAAATTACTAATGCTGCTTAGTTTGTTAGTGGTGGGCTTTACCTATATTGCCTTTACTACTAATGTTGCTTAGTTTGTTAGTGTAGTGTTTTACTAATATTGCCTATATTACTAATGCTGTTTAGTTTTTTAGTGGAGTGTTTTACTTATATTGCCTATATTACTAATGCTGCTTATTTTGTTAGTGATTTGCTTTACTGATATTGCCTATATTACTAATGCTGCTTAGTTTGTTAGTGGAGTGCTTTACTTATAATGCCTTTACTACTAATTCTGTTTAGTTTTTTAGAGGAGTGCTTTACTTATATTGCCTATATTACTAATGCTGCTTAGTTTGTTAGTGGTGTGCTTTACTTATATTGCCTATACTATTAATGCTGCTTAGTGTGTTAGTGGTGTGATATTCTTCTATCGCCTATAATAGTAATGCTGATTAGTTTGTTAGTGGTGAGCTCTACTTATATTGCCTATACTACTAATGCTGCTTAGTTTGTTTCTGCTGTGATTTAATTATATTGCCGTGACTATTAATGCTGCTTTTTGTGTTGGTGGTGTGCTTTACTTATATTGCCTATTCTATTAATGCTGCTTAGTTTGTCTGTGGTGTACTTTACTTATATTGCCTATACTATAAATGCTGTTTAGTTTGTTAGTGGTGTTCTTTACATATATTTTCTATACTATTAATGCTGCTTAGTTTGTTGGTGGTTTGCTTTACTTACATCGCCTATACTACTATTGCTGCTTAGTTTGTTAGTGGAGTGCTTTACTTACATTGCCTATACAATTAATGCCGTTTAGTTTGTTAGTAGAGTTCTTTACTTATATTGCCTGTACTACTAATGCTATTTAGTTTGTTAGTGGTGTGCTTTACTTATATTGCCTATACTACTATTGCTGCTTGGTTTGTTAGTGGCGTGCTTTACTTATATTGCCTATACTACTAATGCTGCTTAGTTTGTTAGTGGTGTGTTTTACTTATATTGCCTATATTTTTAATGATGCTTAGTTTGTTAGTGGTTTGCTTTACTTATATTACCTATCCTACTAATGCTGCTTAGTGTGATAGTGGTGTGATTTACCTATATTGCCTATACTATTAATGCTCCTTAGTTTGTTAGTGGTGTGCGTTACTTATATTACCTATCCTATTAATGCTGCTTAGTTTGTTACTTGTGTGCTTTACTTATATATCCTATATTATTAATGCTGCTTAGTTTGCTATTGATGTGCTTTAATTATATTGCCTGTACTCTTAATGCTGCTTAGTGTGTTAGTGGTGTGCTTTACTTATATTGCCTGTACTATTAATGCTGCTTAGTTTGCTAGTGATGTGCTTTAATTATATTGCCTGTACTATTAATGCTGCTTAATGTGTTAGTGGCGTGCTGTACTTATATTGCCTATACTATTAATGCCGCTTAATGTGTTCGTGGTGTGCTCTACCGATATTGCCTATACTATTAATGCTGCTTAGAATTAATGATTCCATACTTATATTGCCTATACTATTAATGCCGCTTAGTTTGTTAGTAGTGTGCTTTAATTATATTACCTATGCTATTAATGCTGCTTAGTTTGTTAGTGTTGTGCTTTACATATATTGCCTATACTATTAATGCTGCTTAGTTTGCTAGTGGTGTGCTTTACCTATATTGCCTGTATTATGAATGCTGCTTAGTGTGTTATTGGTGTGCTGTACTTATATTGCCTATATTATTAATGCCGCTTAGTTTGTTATTGGTGTGCTCTACCGATATTGCCTATAATATTAATGCTGTTTAGTATTAATGCTTCCATACTTATATTACCTATACTATTAATGCCGCTAAGTTTGTTAGTAGTGTGCTTTAATTATATTGCCTATACTATTAATGCTGCTTAGTTTGTTAGTGGTGTGCTTTACATATATTGCCTATACTATTAATGCTGCTTAGTTTGTTAGTGGAATGCGTTACTTATATCGCCTATATTATGAATGCCGCTTAGTTTGTTAGTGGTGTGCTTTACATATATTGCCTATACTATTAAAGATGCTTAGTTTGTTAGTGGTGTGCTTTACCTCTATTGTCTAAACTAATAATCCTGCTTAGTTTGTTAGTAGTGTGCTTTAATTATATTGCCTATATTATTAATGCTGCTTAGTTTGTTAGTGGTGTGCTTTACATATATTGCCTATACTATTAATGCCGCTTAGTTTGTTAGTGGTGTGCTTTACGTATATTGCCTATATTATTAATGCTGCTTAGTTTGCTAGTGGTGTGCTTTACTTATATTGCATATACTATTAATGCTGCTTACTTTGTTAGTGTGTGCTTTACTTATATTGCCTATTCGAATAATGCTGCCTAGTTTGTTAGTGGTGTGCTTTACTTATATCGCCTATACTATGAATGCCGCTTAGTTTGTTAGTGGTGTGCTTTACTTATATTGCCTATATTATTAATGCTGCTTAGTTTGTTAGTGGTGTGCTTTACATATATTGCCTATACTATTAATGCCGCTTAGTTTGTTAGTGGTGTGCTTTACGTATATTGCCTATATTATTAATGCTGCTTAGTTTGCTAGTGGTGTGCTTTACTTATATTGCCTGTACTATTAATGCTGCTTAGTTTGCTAGTGGTGTGCTTTACATATATTGCCTATACTATTAATGCTGCTTAGTTTGCTAGTGTTGTGCTTTACTTATATTGCCTGTACTATTAATGCAGCTTAGTTTGTTATTGGTGTGCTTTACATATATTGCCTATACTATTAATGCTGCTTAGTTTGTTACTGGTGTGCTTTACTTGTATTGCCTATACTATTAATGCTGCTTAGTTTGCTAGTGTTGTGCTTTACTTATATTGCCTGTACTATTAATGCTGATTAGTTTGCTAGTGGTGTGCTTTACTTATATTGCCTGTACTATTAATGCTGCTTAGTGTGTTAGTGGTGTGATTTACTTATATTGCCTATACTATTAATGCCGCTTAGTTTGTTAGTGGTGTGCTCTACCGATATTGCCTACACAATTAATGCTGCTTAGTATTAATGCTTCTATACTTATATTGCCTATACTATTAATGCCGCTTAGTTTGTTAGTAGTGTGCTTTAATTATATTGCCTATGCTATTAATGCTGCTTAGTTGGTTAGTGGTGTGCTTTACATATATTGCCTATACTATTAATGCTGCTTAGCCTGGTTTGTTAGTTGTGTGCTTTACTTATATTGCCTATACTATGAATGCCGCTTAGTTTGTTAGTGGTGTGCTTTACATATATTGCCTATACTTATAATGCTGCTTAGTTTGTTAGTGGTGTGCTTTACATATATTGCCTATACTATTAATGCTGCTTAGTTTGTTAGTGGTGTGCTTTACTTATATTGCCTATGCTATTAATGCTGCTTAGTTTGTAAGTGGTTTGCTTTACATATATTGCCTATATTATTAATGCTGCGTAGTTTGTGAGTGGTGTGCTTTACATATATTGCCTATATTATTAATGCTGCTTAGTGTGTTAGTGGTGTGCTTTACTTATATCGCCTATACTATGAATGCCGCTTAGTTTGTTAGTGGTGTGCTTTACTTATATTGCCTATATTATTAATGCTGCTTAGTTTGTTAGTGGTGTGCTTTACATATATTGCCTATACTAATAATTCTGCTTAGTTTGTTAGTGGTGTGCTTTACATATATTGTCTATACTATTAATGCTGCTTACTTTGTTAGCGGTGTGCTTTACTTATATTGCCTATTCGAATACTGCTGCTTAGTTTGTTAGTGGTGTGCTTTACTTATATCGCCTATACTATGAATGCCGCTTAGTTTGTTAGTGGTGTGCTTTACTTATATTGCCTATATTATTAATGCTGCTTAGTTTGTTAGTGGTGTGCTTTACATATATTGCCTAGACTAATAATGCAGCTTAGTTTGTTAGTGGTGGGCTTTACTTGAATTGCCTATACTATTAATGCTGCTTAGTTTGTTAATGGTGTGCTTTACTTATATTGCCTAATAGTATACTAATAATGCTGCTTAGTTTGTTAGTGGTGTGCTTTACTTATATCGCCATTATTATTAATGCTGCTTAATTTGTTAGTGGTGTGCTTTACATATATTGCCTATACGAATAATGCTGCTTAGTTTGTTAGTGGTGTGCTTTACTTATATTGCCTATACTATTAATGCTGCTTAGTTTGTGATTGTTGTGCTTTACTAATATCGCCTATACTGTTATTGCTGCTTAGTTTGTTAGTGGTGTGCTTTACTTATATCGCTTATACTAATATTGCTGCTTCGTTTGTTAGTGGTGTGCTTTCCATATACTGCCTATACTACTAATGCTGCTTAGTCTGATAGTGGTGTGCCTTACTTATATTGCCTATACTACTAATGCTGCTTAGTTAGTGGAGTGCCTTACTTATATCGCCTATACTATGAATGCCGCTAAGTTTGTTAGTGTTGTGCTTTACTTATATTGCCTATAAATTTAATGCTGGTTAGTTTGTTAGTGGTGTTCTTTACATATATTGCCTATACTAATAATGCTGCTTAGTTTGTTAGTAGTGTGCTTTAATTATATTGCCTATATTATTAATGCTGCTTAGTTTGGTAGTGGTGTGCTTAACATATATTGCCTATACTATTAATGCTTCTTAGTTTGTTAGTAGTGTGCTTTAATTATATTGGCTATACTATTATTGCTGCTAAGTTTGTTAGTGGTGTGCTTTACTTATATTGCCTATACTATTAAGGCTGCTTAGTATTAATGCTTCTATACTTATATTGCTATACTATTAATGCCGCTTAGTTTGTTAGTAGTGTGCTTTAATTATATTGCCTATACTATTAATGCTGCTTCGTTTGTTAGTGGTGTGCTTTAAATATATTGCCTATACTATTAATGCTGCTTAGTTTGTTAGTGGAGTGCGTTACTTATATCTCCTTTATTATGAATGCCGCTTAGTTTGTTAATGGTGTGCTTTACATATATTGCCTATACTAATAATGCTGCTTAGTTTGTTAGTGGTGTGCTTTACATATATTGCCTATACTATTAAAGATGCTTAGTTTGGTAGTGGTGTGCTTAACATATATTGCCTATACTATTAATGCTTCTTAGTTTGTTAGTAGTGTGCTTTAATTATATTGCCTATATTATTAATGCTGCTTAGTTTGTTAGTAATGTGCTTTACTTATATTGCATATACTATTAATGCTGGATAGTTTGCTAGTGATGTGCTTTACTTATATTGCCTGTTCTATTAATGCTGCTTTGTTTGTTAGTGGTGTGCTTTACATATATTGCCTGTACTATTAATGCTGCTTAGTTTGTTACTGGTGTGCTTTACTTGTATTGCCTATATTATTAATGCTGCTTAGTTTGCTAGTGGTGTGCTTTACTTATATTGCCTGTACTATTAATGCTGCTTAGTTTGCTAGTGGTGTGCTTTACTTATATTGCCTGTACTATTAATGCTGCTTAGTGTGTTAGTGGTGTGATTTACTTATATTGCCTGTACTATTAATGCTGCTTAGTTTGCTAGTGGTGTGCTTTAGTTATATTGCCTGTACAATTAATGCTGCTTAATGTGTTAGTTGTGTGCTGTACTTATATTGCCTATACTATTAATGCCGCTTAGTTTGTTAGTGGTGTGCTCTACCGATATTGCCTACACTATTAATGCTGCTTAGTATTAATGCTTCTATACTTATATTGCCTATACTATTAATGCCGCTAAGTTTGTTAGTAGTGTGCTTTATATATATTGCCTATGCTATTAATGCTGCTTATTTGGTTAGTGGTGTGCTTTACATATATTGCCTATACTATTAATGCTGCTTAGTTTGTTAGTGGTGTGCTTTACTTATATTGCCTATGCTATTAATGCTGCTTAGTTTGTTAGTGGTGTGCTTTACATATATTGCCTATATTATTAATGCTGCTTAGTTTGTTAGTGGTGTGCTTTACATATATTGCCTATATTATTAATGCTGCTTAGTTTGTTAGCGGTGTTCTTTACTTATATCGCCTATACTATGAATGCCGCTTAGTTTGTTAGTGGTCTGCTTTACTTATATTGCCTATATTAGTAATGCTGCTTAGTTTGTTAGTGGTGTGCTTTACATATATTGCCTATACTTTTAATGCTGCTTAGTTTGTTAGTGGTGTGCTTTACTTATATTGCCTATACTAATAATGCTGCTTAGTTTGTAAGTGGTGTGCTTTACTTATATCGCCTATACTATGAATGCCGCTTAGTTTGTTAGTGGTGTGCTTTACTTATATTGCCTATATTATTAATGCTGCTTAGTTTGTTAGTGGTGTGCTTTACATATATTGCCTAGACTAATAATGCTGCTTAGTTTGTTAGTGGTGTGCTTTACATGTATTGCATATACTATTAATGCTGCTTAGTTTGTTAATGGTGTGCTTTACTTATATTGCCTAATAGTATACTAATACTGCTGCTTAGTTTGTTAGTGGTGAGCTTTACTTATATCGCCTATATTTTTAATGCTGCTTAGTTTGTTAGTGGTGTGCTTTACATATATTGCCTATACTAATAATGCTGCTTAGTTTGTTAGTGGTGTGCTTAATTATATTGCCTATACTATTAATGCCGCTTAGTTTGTTAGTGTTGTGCTTTACTTATATCGCCTATACTTTTATTGCTTCTTAGTTTGTTAGTGGTGTGCTTTACTTATATCGCCTATACTAATATTGCTGCTTAGTTTGTTAATGGTGTGGTGTGCTTTCCATATATTGCCTATACTACTAATGCTGCTTAGTCTGATAGTGGTGTGCTTTACTTATATTGCCTATACTACTAGTGCTGCTTAGTTAGTGGAGTGCGTTACTTATATCGCCTATACTATGAATGCCGCTAAGTTTTTTAGTGGTGTGCTTTACTTATATTGCCTATAAAATTAATGCTTCTTAGTTTGTTAGCAGTTTGCTTTACATATATTGCCTATACTAATAATGCCGCTTAGTTTATTAGTAGTGTGCTTTAATTATATTGCCTATGCTATTAATGCTGCTTAGTTGGTTAGTGGTGTGCTTTACATATATTGCCTATATTATTAATGCTGCTTAGTTTGTTAGTTGTGTGCTTTACTTATATTGCCTAAATAAAATGAATGCCGCTTAGTTTGTTAGAGGTGTGCTTTACTTATATTGCCTATACTATTAATGCTGCTTAGTTTGTGATTGTTGTGCTTTACTAATATCGCCTATACTATTATTGCTGCTTAGTTTGTTAGTGGTGTGCTTTACTTATATCGCTTATACTAATATTGCTGCTTCGTTTGTTAGTGGTGTGCTTTCCATATACTGCCTATACTACTAATGCTGCTTAGTTTGTTAGTAGTGTGCTTTAATTATATTGCCTATATTATTAATGCTGCTTAGTTTGGTAGTAGTGTGCTTAACATATATTGCTTATACTATTAATGCTTCTTAGTTTGTTAGTAGTGTGCTTTAATTATATTGGCTATACTATTATTGCTGCTTAGTTTGTTAGTGGTGTGCTTTACTTATATTGCCTATACTATTAAGGCTGCTTAGTATTAATGCTTCTATACTTATATTGCTATACTATTAATGCCGCTTAGTTTGTTAGTAGTGTGCTTTAATTATATTGCCTATACTTTTAATGCTGCTTCGTTTGTTAGTGGTGTGCTTTACATATATTGCCTATACTATTAATGCTGCTTAGTTTGTTAGTGGAGTGCGTTACTTATATCTCCTTTATTATGAATGCCGCTTAGTTTGTTAGTGGTGTGCTTTACATATATTGCCTATACTAATAATGCTGCTTAGTTTGTTAGTGGTGTGCTTTACATATATTGCCTATACTATTAAAGATGCTTAGTTTCGTAGTGGTGTGCTTAACATATATTGCCTATACTATTAATGCTTCTTAATTTGTTAGTAGTGTGCTTTAATTATATTGCCTATATTATTAATGCTGCTTAGTTTGTTAGTGGTGTGCTTTACTTATATTGCATATACTATTAATGCTGGTTAGTTTGCTAGTGATGTGCTTTACTTATATTGCCTGTTCTATTAATGCTGCTTAGTTTGTTAGTGGTGTGCTTTACATATATTGCCTGTACTATTAATGCTGCTTAGTTTGTTACTGGTGTGCTTTACTTGTATTGCCTATATTATTAATGCTGCTTAGTTTGCTAGTGGTGTGCTTTACTTATATTGCCTGTACTATTAATGCTGCTTAGTTTGCTAGTGGTGTGCTTTACTTATATTGCCTGTACTATTAATGCTGCTTAGTGTGTTAGTGGTGTGATTTACTTATATTGCCTGTACTATTAATGCTGCTTAGTTTGCTAGTGGTGTGCTTTAGTTATATTGCCTGTACAATTAATGCTGCTTAATGTGTTAGTTGTGTGCTGTACTTATATTGCCTATACTATTAATGCCGCTTAGTTTGTTAGTGGTGTGCTCTACCGATATTGCCTACACAATTAATGCTGCTTAGTATTAATGCTTCTATACTTATATTGCCTATACTATTAATGCCGCTTAGTTTGTTAGTAGTGTGCTTTATATATATTGCCTATGCTATTAATGCTGCTTATTTGGTTAGTGGTGTGCTTTACATATATTGCCTATACTATTAATGCTGCTTAGTTTGTTAGTGGTGTGCTTTACTTATATTGCCTATGCTATTAATGCTGCTTAGTTTGTTAGTGGTGTGCTTTACATATATTGCCTATATTATTAATGCTGCTTAGTTTGTTAGTGGTGTGCTTTACATATATTGCATATATTATAAATGCTGCTTAGTTTGTTAGTGGTGTTCTTTACTTATATCGCCTATATTAGTAATGCTGCTTAGTTTGTTAGTGGTGTGCTTTACATATATTGCCTATACTATTAATGCTGCTTAGTTTGTTAGTGGTGTGCTTTACTTATATTGCCTATACTAATAATGCTGCTTAGTTTGTAAGTGGTGTGCTTTACTTATATCGCCTGTACTATGAATGCCGCTTAGTTTGTTAGTGGTGTGCTTTACTTATATTGCCTATATTATTAATGCTGCTTAGTTTGTTAGTGGTGTGCTTTACATATATTGCCTAGACTAATAATGCTGCTTAGTTTGTTAGTGGTGTGCTTTACATGTATTGCATATACTATTAATGCTGCTTAGTTTGTTAATTGTGTGCTTTACTTATATTGCCTAATAGTATACTAATAATGCTGCTTAGTTTGTTAGTGGTGAGCTTTACTTATATCGCCTATATTTTTAATGCTGCTTAGTTTGTTAGTGGTGTGCTTTACATATATTGCCTATACTATAATGCTGCTTAGTTTGTTAGTGGTGTGCTTTACTTATATTGCCTATACTATTAATGCTGCTTAGTTTGTTAGTGTTGTGCTTTACTTATATCGCCTATACTTTTATTGCTTCTTAGTTTGTTAGTGGTGTGCTTTACTTATATCGCCTATACTAATATTGCTGCTTAGTTTCTTAATGGTGTGCTTTCCATATATTGCCTATACTACTAATGCTGCTTAGTCTGATAGTGGTGTGCTTTACTTATATTGCCTATACTACTAGTGCTGCTTAGTTAGTGGAGTGCGTTACTTATATCGCCTATACTATGAATGCCGCTAAGTTTTTTAGTGGTGTGCTTTACTTATATTGCCTATAAAATTAATGCTGCTTAGTTTGTTAGCGGTTTGCTTTACATATATTGCCTATACTAATAATGCCGCTTAGTTTGTTAGTAGTGTGCTTTAATTATATTGCCTATGCTATTAATGCTGCTTAGTTGGTTAGTGGTGTGCTTTACATATATTGCCTATACTATTAATGCTGCTTAGTTTGTTAGTTTTGTGCTTTACTTATATTGCCTAAAAAAAAAGAATGCCGCTTAGTTTGTTAGAGGTGTGCTTTAAATATATTGCCTATACTTATAATGCTGCTTAGTTTATTAGTGGTGTGCTTTACATACAATGCCTATACTATTAATGCTGCTTAGTTTGTTAGTTGTGTGCTTTACTTATATTGCCTAAAAAAATGAATGCCGCTTAGTTTGTTAGAGGTGTGCTTTACATATATTGCCTATACTTATAATGCTGCTTAATTTATTAGTGGTGTGCTTTACATATATTGCCTATACTATTAATGCTGCTTAGTTTGTTAGTGGTGTGCTTTACTTATATTGCCTATGCTATTAATGCTGCTTAGTTTGTTAGTGGTGTGCTTTACATATATTGCCTATATTATTAATGCTGCTTAGTTTGTAAGTGGTGTGCTTTACATATATTGCCTATATTATTAATGCTGCTTAGTTTGTTAGTGGTGTTCTTTACTTATATCGCCTATACTATGAATGCCGCTTAGTTTGTTAGTGGTCTGCTTTACTTATATTGCCTATATTAGTAATGCTGCTTAGTTTGTTAGTGGTGTGCTTTACATATATTGCCTATACTATTAATGCTGCTTAGTTTGTTAGTGGTGTGCTTTACTTATATTGCCTATACTAATAATGCTGCTTAGATTGTAAGTGGTGTGCTTTACTTATATCGCCTATACTATGAATGCCGCTTAGTTTGTTAGTGGTGTGCTTTACTTATATTGCCTATATTATTAATGCTGCTTAGTTTGTTAGTGGTGTGCTTTACATATATTGCCTAGATAAATAATGCTGCTTAGTTTGTTAGTGGTGTGCTTTA
Source organism: Cyrtodaria siliqua (assembly GCA_037043455.1). Classification (NCBI taxonomy): domain Eukaryota; kingdom Metazoa; phylum Mollusca; class Bivalvia; order Adapedonta; family Hiatellidae; genus Cyrtodaria; species Cyrtodaria siliqua. The sequence continues at coordinate 26,199 of JAWPHD010009119.1, forward strand.
CATGTATGGCATATACTATTAATGCTGCTTAGTTTGTTAATGGTGTGCTTTACTTATATTGCCTAATAGTATACTAATAATGCTGCTTAGTTTGTTAGTGGTGAGCTTTACTTATATCGCCTATATTTTTAATGCTGCTTAGTTTGTTAGTGGTGTGCTTTACATATATTGCCTATACTAATAATGCTGCTTAGTTTGTTAGTGGTGTGCTTTACTTATATTGCCTATACTATTAATGCTGCTTAGTTTGTTAGTGTTGTGCTTTACTTATATCGCCTATACTTTTATTGCTTCTTAGTTTGTTAGTGGTGTGCTTTACTTATATCGCCTATACTAATATTGCTGCTTAGTTTCTTAATGGTGTGCTTTCCATATATTGCCTATACTACTAATGCTGCTTAGTCTGATAGTGGTGTGCTTTACTTATATTGCCTATACTACTAGTGCTGCTTAGTTAGTGGAGTGCGTTACTTATATCGCCTATACTATGAATGCCGCTAAGTTTTTTAGTGGTGTGCTTTACTTATATTGCCTATAAAATTAATGCTGCTTAGTTTGTTAGTGGTTTGCTTTACATATATTGCCTATACTAATAATGCAGCTTAGTTTGTTAGTAGTGTGCTTTAATTATATTGCCTATGCTATTAATGCTGCTTAGTTGGTTAGTGGTGTGCTTTACTTATATTGCCTATACTATTAATGCTGCTTAGTTTGTTAGTTGTGTGCTTTACTTATATTGCCTAAAAAAATGAATGCCGCTTAGTTTGTTAGAGGTGTGCTTTACATATATTGCCTATACTTATAATGCTGCTTAGTTTATTAGTGGTGTGCTTTACATACAATGCCTATACTATTAATGCTGCTTAGTTTGTTAGTGGTGTGCTTTACTTATATTGCCTATGCTACTAATGCTGCTTAGTTTGGTAGTGGTGTGCTTTACCTATATAGCCTATATTATTAATGCTGCTTAGTTTGTTAGTGGTGTGCTTTACATATATTGCCTATATTATTAATGCTGCTTAGTTTGTTAGTGGTGTGCTTTACATATATTGCCTATATTATTAATGCTGCTTAGTTTGTTAGTGGTGTTCTTTACTTCTATCGCCTATACTATTAATGCTGCTTAGTTTGTTAGTGGTGTGCTTTACTTATATTGCCTATGCTATTAATGCTGCTTAGTTTGTTAGTGGTGTGCTTTACATATATTGCCTATATTATTAATGCTGCTTAGTTTGTTAGTGGTGTGCTTTACATATATTGCCTATATTATTAATGCTGCTTAGTTTGTTAGTGGTGTTCTTTACTTCTATCGCCTATACTATGAATGCCGCTTAGTTTGTTAGTGGTGCGCTTTACTTATATTGCCTATATTAGTAATGCTGCTTAGTTTGTTAGTGGTGTGCTTTACATATATTGCCTATATTATTAATGCTGCTTAGTTTGTTAGTGGTGTGCTTTACATATATTGCCTATATTATTAATGCTGCTTAGTTTGTTAGTGGTGTTCTTTACTTCTATCGCCTATACTATGAATGCCGCTTAGTTTGTTAGTGGTGTGCTTTACTTATATTGCCTATATTAGTAATGCTGCTTAGTTTGTTAGTGGTGTGCTTTACATATATTGCCTATACTATTAATGCTGCTTAGTTTGTTTGTGGTGTGCTTTACTTATATTGCCTATACTAATAATGCTGCTTAGTTTGTAAGTGGTGTGCTTTACTTATATCGCCTATACTATGAATGCCGCTTAGTTTGTTAGTGGTGTGCTTTACTTCTATTGCCTATATTATTAATGCTGCTTAGTTTCTTAGTGGTGTGCTTTACATATATTGCCTAGACTAATAATGCTGCTTAGTTTGTTAGTGGTGTGCTTTACATGTATTGCCTATACTATTAATGCTGCTTAGTTTGTTAATGGTGTGCTTTACTTATATTGCCTAATAGTATACTAATAATGCTGCTTAGTTTGTTAGTGGTGAGCTTTACTTATATCGCCTATATTATTAATGCTGCTTAGTTTGTTAGTGGTGTGCTTTCCAAATATTGCCTATACTACTAATGCTGCTTAGTCTGATAGTGGTGTGCTTTACTTATATTGCCTATACTACTAGTGCTGCTTAGTTAGTGGAGTGCGTTACTTATATCGCCTATACTATGAATGCCGCTAAGTTTTTTAGTGGTGTGCTTTACTTATATTGCCTATAAAATTAATGCTGCTTAGTTTGTTAGTGGTTTGCTTTACATATATTGCCTATACTAATAATGCCGCTTAGTTTGTTAGTGGTGTGCTTTACTTATATTGCCTATACTAATAATGCTGCTTAGTTTGTTAGTGGTGTGCTTTACATATATTGCCTATATTATTAATGCTGCTTAGTTTGTTAGTGGTGTTCTTTACTTCTATCGCCTATACTAGGAATGCTGCTTAGTTTGTTAGTGGTGTGCTTTACTTATATTGCCTATATTAGTAATGCTGCTTAGTTTGTTAGTGGTGTGCTTTACTTATATTGCCTATGCTATTAATGCTGCTTAGTTTGTTAGTGGTGTGCTTTACATATATTGCCTATATTATTAATGCTGCTTAGTTTGTTAGTGGTGTGCTTTACATATATTGCCTATATTATTAATGCTGCTTAGTTTGTTAGTGGTGTTCTTTACTTATATCGCCTATACTATGAATGCCGCTTAGTTTGTTAGTGGTCTGCTTTACTTATATTGCCTATATTAGTAATGCTACTTAGTTTGTTAGTGGTGTGCTTTACATATATTGCCTATACTATTAATGCTGCTTAGTTTGTTAGTGGTGTGCTTTACTTATATTGCCTATACTAATAATGCTGCTTAGTTTGTAAGTGGTGTGCTTTACTTATATCGCCTATACTATGAATGCCGCTTAGTTTGTTAGTGGTGTGCTTTACTTATATTGCCTATATTATTAATGCTGCTTAGTTTGTTAGTGGTGTGCTTTACATATATTGCCTAGACTAATAATGCTACTTAGTTTGTTAGTGGTGTGCTTTACATGTATTGCATATACTATTAATGCTGCTTAGTTTGTTAATGGTGTCCTTTACTTATATTGCCTAATAGTATACTAATAATGCTGCTTAGTGTGTTAGTGGTGAGCTTTACTTATATCGCCTATATTTTTAATGCTGCTTAGTTTGTTAGTGGTGTGCTTTACATATATTGTCTATACTAATAATGCTGCTTAGTTTGTTAGTGGTGTGCTTTACTTATATTGCCTATACTATTAATGCTGCTTAGTTTGTTAGTGTTGTGCTTTACTTATATCGCCTATACTTTTATTGCTTCTTAGTTTGTTAGTGGTGTGCTTTACTTATATCGCCTATACTAATATTGCTGCTTAGTTTGTTAATGGTGTGCTTTCCATATATTGCCTATACTACTAATGCTGCTTAGTCTGATAGTGGTGTGCTTTACTTATATTGCCTATACTACTAGTGCTGCTTAGTTAGTGGAGTGCGTTACTTATATCGCCTATACTATGAATGCCGCTAAGTTTTTTAATGGTGTGCTTTACTTATATTGCCTATAAAATTAATGCTGCTTAGTTTGTTAGTGGTTTGCTTTACATATATTGCCTATACTAATAATGCCGCTTAGTTTGTTAGTAGTGTGCTTTAATTATATTGCCTATGCTATTAATGCTGCTTAGTTGGTTAGTGGTGTGCTTTACATATATTGCCTATACTATTAATGCTGCTTAGTTTGTTAGTTGTGTGCTTTACTTATATTGCCTAAAAAAAATGAATGCCGCTTAGTTTGTTAGAGCTGTGCTTTACATATATTGCCTATACTTATAATGCTGCTTAGTTTATTAGTGGTGTGCTTTACATACAATGCCTATACTATTAATGCTGCTTAGATTGTTAGTGGTGTGCTTTACTTATATTGCCTATGCTACTAATGCTGCTTAGTTTGTTAGTGGTGTGCTTTACCTGTATTGCCTATATTATTAATGCTGCTTAGTTTGTTAGTGGTGTGCTTTACATATATTGCCTATATTATTAATGCTGCTTAGTTTGTTAGTGGTGTGCTTTACATATATTGCCTATATTATTAATGCTGCTTAGTTTGCTAGTGGTGTTCTTTACTTCTATCGCCTATACTATTAATGCTGCTTAGTTTGTTAGTGGTGTGCTTTACTTATATTGCCTATGCTATTAATGCTGCTTAGTTTGTAAGTGGTGTGCTTTACATATATTGCCTATATTATTAATGCTGCTTAGTTAGTTAGTGGTGTGCTTTACATATATTGCCTATATTATTAATGCTGCTTAGTTTGTTAGTGGTGTTCTTTACTTCTATCGCCTATACTATGAATGCCGCTTAGTTTGTTAGTGGTGTGCTTTACTTATATTGCCTATATTAGTAATGCTGCTTAGTTTGTTAGTGGTGTGCTTTACATATATTGCCTATATTATTAATGCTGCTTAGTTTGTTAGTGGTGTGCTGTACATATATTGCCTATATTATTAATGCTGCTTAGTTTGTTAGTGGTGTTCTTTACTTCTATCGCCTATACTATGAATGCCGCTTAGTTTGTTAGTGGTGTGCTTTACTTATATTGCCTATATTAGTAATGCTGCTTAGTTTGTTAGTGGTGTGCTTTACATATATTGCCTATACTATTAATGCTGCTTAGTTTGTTTGTGGTGTGCTTTACTTATATTGCCTATACTAATAATGCTGCTTAGTTTGTAAGTGGTGTGCTTTAATTATATCGCCTATACTATGAATGCCGCTTAGTTTGTTAGTGGTGTGCTTTACTTCTATTGCCAATATTATTAATGCTGCTTAGTTTCTTAGTGGTGTGCTTTACATATATTGCCTAGACTAATAATGCTGCTTAGTTTGTTAGTGGTGTGCTTTACATGTATTGCCTATACTATTAATGCTGCTTAGTTTGTTTGTGGTGAGCTTTACTTATATCGCCTATATTATTAATGCTGCTTAGTTTGTTAGTGGTGTGCTTTACATATAGCGCCTATACTAATAATGCTGCTTAGTTTGTTAGTGGTGTGCTTTACTTATATTGCCTATACTATTAATGCTGCTTAGTTTGTTAGTGTTGTGCTTTACTTATATCGCCTATACTTTTATTGCTTCTTAATTTGTTAGTGGTGTGCTTTACTTATATCGACTATACTAATATTGCTGCTTAGTTTGTTAATGATGTGCTTTCCATATATTGCCTATACTACTAATGCTGCTTAGTCTGATAGTGGTGTGCTTTACTTATATTGCCTATACTACTAGTGCTGCTTAGTTAGTGGAGTGCGTTACTTATATCGCCTATACTATGAATGCCGCTTAGTTTTTTAGTGGTGTGCTTTACTTATATTGCCTATAAAATTAATGCTGCTTCGTTTGTTAGTGGTGTGCTTTACATATATTGCCTATACTATTAATGCTGCTTAGTTTGTTAGTGGAGTGCGTTACTTATATTGCCTATGCTATTAATGCTGCTTAGTTTGTTAGTGGTGTGCTTTACATATATTGCCTATATTATTAATGCTGCTTAGTTTGTTAGTGGTGTGCTTTACATATATTGCCTATATTATTAATGCTGCTTAGTTTGTTAGTGGTGTTCTTTACTTCTATCGCCTATACTATGAATGCCGCTTAGTTTGTTAGTGGTGTGCTTTACTTATATTGCCTATATTAGTAATGCTGCTTAGTTTGTTAGTGGTGTGCTTTACATATATTGCCTATACTATTAATGCTGCTTAGTTTGTTAGTGGTGTGCTTTACTTATATTGCCTATACTAATAATGCTGCTTAGTTTGTAAGTGGTGTGCTTTACTTATATCGCCTATACTATGAATGCCGCTTAGTTTGTTAGTGGTGTGCTTTACTTCTATTGCCTATATTATTAATGCTGCTTAGTTTCTTAGTGGTGTGCTTTACATATATTGCCTAGACTAATAATGCTGCTTAGTTTGTTAGTGGTGTGCTTTACATGTATTGCCTATACTATTAATGCTGCTTAGTTTGTTAATGGTGTGCTTTACTTATATTGCCTAATAGTATACTAATAATGCTGCTTAGTTTGTTAGTGGTGAGCTTTACTTATATCGCCTATATTATTAATGCTGCTTAGTTTGTTAGTGGTGTGCTTTACATATTGCCTATACTAATAATGCTGCTTAGTTTGTTAGTGGTGTGCTTTACTTATATTGCCTATACTATTAATGCTGCTTAGTTTGTTAGTGTTGTGCTTTACTTATATCGCCTATACTTTTATTGCTTCTTAGTTTGTTAGTGGTGTGCTTTACTTATATCGCCTATACTAATATTGCTGCTTAGTTTGTTAATGGTGTGCTTTCCATATATTGCCTATACTACTAATGCTGCTTAGTCTGATAGTGGTGTGCTTTACTTATATTGCCTATACTACTAGTGCTGCTTAGTTAGTGGAGTGCGTTACTTATATCGCCTATACTATGAATGCCGCTAAGTTTTTTAGTGGTGTGCTTTACTTATATTGCCTATAAAATTAATGCTGCTTCGTTTGTTAGTGGAGTGCGTTACTTATATCGCCTATACTATGAATGCCGCTTAGTTTGTTAGTGGTGTGCTTTACTGATATTGACTATACTAATAATGCTGCTTAGTTTGTTAGTGGTGTGGTTTACATATATTGCCTATACTATTAAAGCTGTTTAGTTTGTTAGTGGTGTGCTTTACCTCTATTGCCTATACTAATAATGATGCTTAGTTTGTTAGTAGTGTGCTTTATTTATATTGCCTATATTATTAATAATGCTGCTTAGTTTGTTAGTGGTGTGCTTTACTTATATTGCCTATACTATTAAAGCTGCTTAGTTTGTTAGTGGTGTGCTTTACCTCTATTGCCTATACTAATAATCATGCTTAGTTTGTTAGTAGTGTGCTTTATTTATATTGCCTATATTATTAATAATGCTGCTTAGTTTGTTAGTGGTGTGCTTTACTTATATTGCCTATACTATTAAAGCTGCTTAGTTTGTTAGTGGTGTGCTTTACCTCTATTGCCTATACTAATAATGCTGCTTAGTTTGTTAGTGGTGAGCTTTACTTATATCGCCTATATTATTAATGCTGCTTAGTTTGTTAGTGGTGTGCTTTACATATATTGCCTATACTAATAATGCTGCTTAGTTTGTTAGTGGTGTGCTTTACTTATATTGCCTATACTATTAATGCTGCTTAGTTTGTTAGTGTTGTGCTTTACTTATATCGCCTATACTTTTATTGCTTCTTAGTTTGTTAGTGGTGTGCTTTACTTATATCGCCTATACTAATATTGCTGCTTAGTTTGTTAATGGTGTGCTTTCCATATATTGCCTATACTACTAATGCTGCTTAGTCTGATAGTGGTGTGCTTTACTTATATTGCCTATACTACTAGTGCTGCTTAGTTAGTGGAGTGCGTTACTTATATCGCCTATACTATGAATGCCGCTAAGTTTTTTAGTGGTGTGCTTTACTTATATTGCCTATAAAATTAATGCTGCTTCGTTTGTTAGTGGTGTGCTTTACATATATTGCCTATACTATTAATGCTGCTTAGTTTGTTAGTGGAGTGCGTTACTTATATCGCCTATACTATGAATGCCGCTTAGTTTGTTAGTGGTGTGCTTTACTGATATTGACTATACTAATAATGCTGCTTAGTTTGTTAGTGGTGTGGTTTACATATATTGCCTATACTATTAAAGCTGTTTAGTTTGTTAGTGGTGTGCTTTACCTCTATTGCCTATACTAATAATGATGCTTAGTTTGTTAGTATTGTGCTTTATTTATATTGCCTATATTATTAATAATGCTGCTTAGTTTGTTAGTGGTGTGCTTTACTTATATTGCCTATACTATTAAAGCTGCTTAGTTTGTTAGTGGTGTGCTTTACCTCTATTGCCTATACTAATAATGATGCTTAGTTTGTTAGTAGTGTTCTTTATTTATATTGCCTATATTATTAATAATGCTGCTTAGTTTGTTAGTGGTGTGCTTTACTTATATTGCCTATACTATTAATGCTGCTTAGTATTAATGCTTCTATACTTATATTGCTATACTATTAATGCCGCTTAGTTTGTTAGTAGTGTGCTTTAATTATATTGCCTATACTATTAATGCTGCTTCGTTTGTTAGTGGTGTGCTGTACATATATTGCCTATACTATTAATGCTGCTTAGTTTGTTAGTGGTGTGCTTTACCTATATTGCCTATACTAATAATGCTGCTTAGTTTGTTAGTGGAGTGCGTTACTTATATCGCCTATACTAATAATGCTGCTTAGTTTGTTAGTGGTGTGCTTTACATATATTGCCTATACTATTAATGCTGCTTAGTTTGTTAGTGGTGTGCTTTACCTATATTGCCTAATCTAATAATGCTGCTTAGTTTGTGAGTGGAGTTCTTTACATATATTGCCTATACTGATAATGCTGCTTAGTTTTTTAGTGGTGTGCTTTACATATATTGCCTATACTAATAATGCTGCTTAGTTTGTTAGTGATGTGCTTAACATATATTGCCTATACTATTAATGCTGCTTAGTTTGTTAGTGGTGTGCTTTACTTATAGTGCCTATACTAATAATGCTGCTTAGTTTGTTAGTGGAGTGTTTTACATATATTACCTATACTAATAATGCTGCTTAGCTTGTTAGTGGAGTGCTATACATATATTGCCTATACTAATAATGCTGCTTAGTTTGTTAGTGTTGTGCTTTACTTATAGTGCCTATACTAATAATGCTGCTTATTTTGTTAGTGGTGTGCTGTACCACGTGTTTTGTGGTTAACTGTTTTCTGTGAAAGCTACATATCCTGTTCATTCATGTACAGGTTGATTGATGGTTACATTCATGTACATGTTGATGGTCACGTAAGTATTATTTGAATTGTTATTTGTTATTTCTCTATGTTCTTCACAAATTATAATTTGTTATGTCAGATGCCTTTAACGACCTTTGAATAATAAATTAATTTGAACTTGGACTACATGCGATTTTATGACAGCAGTGGTTTATACGTGGCTTTAATACCTGTATCTTGGTAGCGATTTTTAACGAGTTTTAAATAACTGTTCCTGTACATATCTATAGCATCTTAGTATGTTTACACATACAATGATACATTCACGGTTGTGCATCTCAACTTAGTTATATACCAATTTGTGACTTTTCCTCGTCCCCCTGTAAATAACTATCCGCAACTGGCGTATTGACTCAATTGTGCAGACTCCTTAAATTTACACTGCGAACACTGAAGAAATGGACGACTGTGTTGGTTTAACTGGCCGTTTTACAAGTACATACATATGGCTCATCCACACATCATTATTGTTGTAACATTGCGAAGCATTAAAAAGTCAAATAGACAGGAAGAGTTTGTGACGTAACAGTGTATAAGGCATATAATATATAAACAGAAAACAAAACTTCCATGCATTCGTGTTAGTACGCGGTTGCTCGAAAGCAAAGTTACCTTTCCTCAACAATTTCTTTTTCAAACATTACTTAGACACCTTGATTGATGGCACAGCTATGTGTTAAAGAGTATTTCATATATTTGTAACATGTCTAGCAATTAATGAATGTTATTCTCTAAGTAATGTATGATGCGGAACAGTGTATGCGTAAAATAGTTTTAAAATAAAAATGTAGCTATACAATTAAATATAATTACCACCAGAAAATCCCTGATTCATATTTAATAACTTGTAAATCCTTACTATTTATAATGTGTACATACGTGAAACATAAACAGTGTTTAAAACTATACAGAAAGGAAAAAGAAACGCGACACGAGAATTTCCGCTTTATATTGTATGTACAATATGCTGCTGTTAATCGAATGGTACTCTTTCCTTTCGGAGAAAAGACTAAAACAAACCGTAACACAGCAAATAGTATTCCTGCAAAGTCTCATTATTGACAGAGTACGCGTTTGGCGCAAACATAGGATGCACACTTTTGTAAAATTACGTTAAATACAGTACTGAACTGACTCAATTTTTCAAAGAGGAACTTCAACATTTATGAATTTCTTGTTACAACATGTACTGTGATTCAAACGTCTACAACATTACAGTTGTGTCCTTTATTTAACTAACTGCAACCTTTTCTTTTATAAAACATCTTGGAATTTCCTTGGAATATATTTGGAGTTAGGTGTGTAGTATATACAATATATAGCTGAAATTTCCGTGTTGCGTTTTTTCTTTCTTTAAGTATAATAACTATATCGCTGCCTACGCACTAAACTGATCTATAACACTATATGTTATGTATGCAGTTGTCACCTTTTATCACTAACGGGGCGATATAATGATGCGTATATTGAAATGCACTACTAAACACAGGAAAAACAAGTTATCGTATGTCAACAAATAAGTAGGTCATGATGTACGTAAACACATTTTTATATGAAAAATACATAAGTTGAACTAATACAGTCATAATTATACAAATAAGCAGTACGGTATGGACACATTTTAGCTTTTTATCCACACCTCCCCTCTTGTTATTACAATCAACGTATTACTCGCATATTTAAGCTCCATTTACCTTAGGCCAACCAAACTGATGAGATTTGGCGAATTTGTTGTTGTCTGTTGTCGTCCATCGTCTGTCGTCGTCCGTCGCGCGTTAAATTGTGCCTTGTAAAGATTACAGAGCCTTCATTTTTCATCTGATCTTTACCAAACTTAAAAACATGATATTAAAAGCGTTCACAAGTTCAAAACCAGCACGATCGGACCAATAACACGGAGTTATGGCCCTTGATTTAGTTGAAATGCTATATTTCCCTTGTTAAGACGATATGCCCTTCATTGTTTTGATGTTTACCAAACTTTGCCTATTTGTGTTTGTAGCTCTACTGGCCGAATGGGATGCGTCGTCCGTCGTCCTTCCATTTTCCGTCGTTAACTTTTGTCTCGTTAAAACGATAGGTCCTTCATTTTTTATCCGAACGTTACCAAACTTTACCAGATTGTTAATATCAATGAAGCCCGGACAAGTTCGAAAAACAGCCAGATCAAACCAGTAACGGCGGAGTTATGGCCCTTGATTAAGGTAAAAATGCTATATTCTGCCTCGTTAAGACGATAGGGTCTTCATTTTTTGTCCGATCTTTACCAAACTTTACCAGATTATTAATATCAATGAAAGCTCTAGTAAGTTTGAAAACCAACCAGATCGGATCACTAACAGTTATGGCCCTGTATTTAGTTAAACATGCAATATGTTGCCTCGTTAAGACGATAGGGCCTTCATTTTTTCAAAGTTACCAAACTTTCTTTGTTACTATCAATGAAAGCTCGGACAAGTTCGTAAACCAGCCAGTTTGGGTCTGGAACACCGGAGTTATGGCCCTTGATTTAGTTTAAAAATGCTGTTTGTTGCCTCGTTAAGACGTTAGGGCATTCATTTTTCATCCGATCTTTACCAAATTTCACTAGATTGTTAATATCAATGAAAGCTCAGACAAGTTTGAAAACCATTTAGATTGGAGGATTTACACTGGAGTTATGGCCCTTGATTTAGTTTAAAAATGCTGTTTGCTGCCTCGTTAAGACGTTAGGGCATTCATTTTTCATCCGATCTTTACCAAACTTCAATAGATTGTTAATATCAATGAAAGCTCAGACAAGTTTGAAAACCATTTAGATTGGAGGATTTACACTGGAGTTATGGCCCTTGATTTAGTTAAAATTGCTATGTTTTGCCTCGTTAAGGCGATATGGCCTTCATTTTTCATCCGATCTTTACCTAACTTTACCAGATTGTTGATATCAATGCAAGCCCGGGCAAATTCGAAAACCAGCTAGAATGAAACATTTACACCGGAGTTATAGCCCTTGTTTTTCTAATATAGTTTGCCTCCTTGAAACGAAAGGGCCTTCATTTGGCCGGATTTCAGTGAAACTTTGCAGCTATGATCAGTACCAAGCCTAGTTGCACATATCGTCACCGTGTTCCGGTTGCATGATTTTGGCAGTGTTATGGCCCTTTAAAGGTTTTAATACACAAACTTTGTCTGGATAAGTTCTCCTGAACGCCTTGCCGGATTTCAACGGAAATTTGCAGAGATGATAAGTACCAAGCCTAGTTGTGATATCATCGTCGCGTTCCGGTTTTGGCGGCGTTATGGCCCTTTCAAGGGCCGGATTTCATCGAAACTTGACAAGGATGATCAGTATCAAGCCTAGCTGTGCATATCATGGCCCTTTAAAGGTTTTAATACAAACAAATTGTCTAAATTAGTCTCAGTCTTCTGATCAGGGATGATCCGTACTAAGCCTAGTTGCACCTGTTATATCCGTGTACAGTTCGCCACTATGCTTTCCCTTTTAACTGTACGATGACCGAACAGGCTGTGGACCCTATGATGACGCCTACCTAAAGCCCATTGGGACGGTGGCGTTTGATGTTTGTCCATGATCTTTCTTGTCGTGCCCTTAATGGTTTATTTTCTTACTATTCTGGCTTCTGCCAAGTCCTTGAGTACATTTATTGTGGCTTTCTATGCTATTGTTTTTTGTATTATATTTACACGAGCATATTTCTGTTAGTAGTATAGAAAGTGGGGGGGTATAGGCACAGTTTTCCCTCGCGGGGAACGAGATAAACTAGTGAAATATGCCAGGGGGGACTCAGGCGTAACTCTCATTCGCACCAAGATCTAAATGTAAGTCACGCCTAAATCAACACCAACATATTTCATTAGTTTTCTCAAGCACCCCGCTCAGGGAAACTCGCCCTATACCCCCACTTTCTATACTACTAATCAATCCGGTTTGTCATTTTAATAAGACGGAACCGGGCAGTAGTCTTCATCATCGCTCTGCATATCATTTTTTACCATGGAGTATTTTATTTTCCTACACTTTGCTATTTTGTATTTCAGTTCAAGAAGCTCTTCCCTGTTTTTATCCAGCTCACGTTCATAATTATCCATTTCAACCAGAAATCGCTTTTTTTGGTGTCCATAAAATCATCACGAACTATCTCATATTCTACTTGGAGTTGCTTACCTCTCATCAATTCTCTTCTATATTTATCTTTTAAACGGTTGTTTTCTGCAAACCTTTTCTAATCTTTCTTGTTCCATTATATAATACTATATATAATTATGTTTAAACCCTTGAATGCTACTCAACTATTACAATTAACTGTATGCTAACGTATCTTGTCCGTTATCTAGTATGTACCGTTTATCATCATAAGCTGATACACTTTTTTTATTTATTGCATAGCTGCTTATGTTATGCTTTTGTGATCTAATAACTTTCATCTCATGGTGAGCTTCTGTTGCCGTAAACAAAATCTGTTTGTAATTGTTTTTTAACAACACACTTTTTATCACCCTTACATTTCTTTGCACTAACCTCATTATCTAACACATACGAATATACTTTACTTCGTAGTCCGACAAATTCAACAATAGGCATACCGCACGTTCGTCTTTCATCTTGCCAATAACCTTTTTATTATCATTAAAATGAAACTGACTCTTTGGATCATAATCACAATTATTAAACAGTTCTTTATCCTTGTAAAAGTCTGCATAAACATCTTTTGTTTTTATTTCATAACACAAGGAATCGGTATCAGTAAATAATAAATTAGCTTTTCTATCATGTTTGTTTTTGATATAGTTGTAATGGAAATCATACATCAAATATTTTGACAAGTCTAAAATACACAAGCCAACATAACAAGGACGATTTAAAACTAATCGTTCTTTTATTCTGTTTATGGCAAATAAATTTTCATTCAACATTTTACAAGATATAAATGAAGGTATTGCTGCATATTTTAAGAGAACCTCCTCGTCGTGAATCAATTGCACATTAATTCTTTTTCTCAAATTTTCCATAGTTTTACCAAAAACTGAATTGTTCATCAGTTTGAAGAAATCCTTTTCAAAAGCATTTTTACCAGCTGTTCTCTTGGCAGTATTAAAGTATATGTATGTTTTCAACCACTTTGATTCGTCGAACTGCAGTATTTGATGTATTTTTGTTACCTTTAATCCAAGCTTTTTATACAATTCTAAGTTTCTAAAATGCACGACATACTTTTCTTTATTTTTCAACGTCGTAACAAGTTTATTAACATTACAAAGTCCTAAATTAAACATTTGTTTTAAATTTTTACAATAGTCTGACAACCACTCATCTTTGATATTTAAACTTTCCGGGGCAAGAGGTAATCATTATGCGATTCATGCAGTTTCTCAGGATACTTGATATCACACTCAACAATGTAATTTGATTTTCCTTTTTCAAACTTATCAACCCACTTGAAGTTGCCAGTAGGTAACGGTTGACACATGGCCCAACCGTACAAGTTATTAGCATCAAGATATATTATGTACTTGCTTTCTTTTTTCTTGTCATAGCTTTTCATATATTTATTGTTAGCCTGTGAATATCTGTTTGCAATATAACTCGTGCCGCCTCTTAATCCTTTTTCCACAAACAAATATTGATCAATATCAGTTATTAAATCAAGTTCAATCAGGGTTTCCGTTACCATAAACTTCGTAAAACCTTTGCAACATTTTATTATCGTAACCCTGATCTTCTTTCCAAATATAAATGTAATTTAAGGACTCTTCTGCGACAAGGACTATCACAACCTGACTTCTATGGTGATGTGATTTATAAACTTCGTAAGATTCTTGGTCATGATCACTTTCATACTATCTTTGTTAAACTTGTTAAAAAGTTTATCAAAAGAGGTTATGACCCTATCATTTTGCAACGTACTGCATGCTTGGTGGTGGACCCTTTTACAGTTCGCCACTATGCTTTCCTCTTTAATTGTACGATGACCGGACAGGCTGTGGACCCTATGATGACGCCTACCTAAAGCCCATTGGGACGGTGGCGTTTGATGTTTGTCCATGATCTTTCTTGTCGTGCCCTTAATGGTTTATTCTCTTACTGCTCTGGCTTCTGCCAAGTCATTGAGTACCTTCATTGTGGCTTTCTAGGCTATTGTTTTTTGTATTATATTTACACGAGCATATTTGTGTTTTACTTATATTGCCTATTGATGCTGCCTTGTTGGTTAGAGATTAGATCATGGCGGGGATTTCTTTATTTACACTGTCCTGTTTTAATGGGATGACAGTAGGGTAAGTGTGAGGTTTGGTGCACCCTAGAACCGGTTTAAACCCCCAGTGGCCTACTTTGCTACTGACCGTTCCAAGGCGGTAGCCCTATTGTCAACCCTTTTGTGTTTGTGATGTCGTTTACTTTTATCATTACTTTTGCCTTCTTGTTTGTCTGTTTCCATGTTTGTTTCTGTGTTTTGTGGTTGACTGTGCTCCTTGAATGCTACTTTCCCTGTCCGATCTTTTTATATTTCTTTGGATACCAGTCATCTTGAGGCATGCATCCCAGGCTAAACCAGGGCTGAAGTAATGACAAGGATCTAATTTGTAATACTCAATGCACATTTTTCTAAAGTTTTGAAAAACAGCTGTCATCAACAGCACATCAGTCTTCCATTATCATACTTTTTTTAAGATACAGACCATGATATTCTCCCATAAATTTTAATCTTAAATGTTTTCCATATTGTTTTAGCACGATCATAATCTGCATCTGAAATGTGCTCATCATTTAATTGAGAATAAAAGCTATCTTTGTCAGGTAACTTAGTATCCTTGAAGCGTTTAAAACTGTTCATGTAATCATAAGGATAAACGCCTTTTCGTTTTATTAGTTCTAGCTTATCATCAAAGTATTCCTGAAAGGTGTATTGAAACGAAGGGATGTTTTTTTACTAAATTTTCTAATGATTGAGACATACACTGAAAACTGTCAATTAACACCAAACTTTGTCCTAACATAAAAACCATGTACTTTTCCATGTTATTTGGTATAACATTTATGTTTCGTTTAAACTTTTCGATGTGCTGCATTATGAAGTGAGAATCATATCTTCTCAAGTTATGAAACACAACAGGTATTTTTCTAGTCAACCTGAAATTAATATTGCATATGTCATGAGCGCTTCCTCTATACTTTCCAGTTACATGGCAATGGTCCCTGACTTTTCTGATGGAGTTTTTGCATGCCACTGTATAACCCGCGTCACCTTTTTAGAGAGTTGTTGCAAAACCATTACCACAAATATGACATGTTTTAGGTTTTTGGAATCCAGCTTCTTCTTCCTGTGAAATTCCTAGATCTTTTTTAAAGTTTGCATTCATAATTTTCTTGCACCACTTTTCTTCTTCTATCATTTTTTTCAAAAACTTGCAAACAGCGTTTGGTCCTCTATACGTTACAACTGGTTTTGAATACTGATCATCATAGCAACAAACAACCTTGTACCGGTAACTGCAATCAGTATGCTTTTGATATTCTTCTGTATGTGATGTTTTAGGATTGTTTGATACTGAAGAAATACTTTCGGTTACTGCTTCAAAATCAGCATATATAACAAACGGAACCATAAGCTGTCTGTCATAGTTTTTAAACTTAACTTTTTCATCTTTGTGTGGCATCTCTACTGCTTGCTTACCATTAAGTTAAAGACAAACAGGTTTATGTTTTTCCTGAACTCTTTCTAATTTAAAGCACTGCAAGCATGTTTTACAAAACCATTTTCTTTCCTTGTGTGCTGTTTGATTATACATCAAACTGTTAAAATCTTTTATCCACACGTAATGATTTTTTTCTTCTTTGGTGATTAAAAGCATATCACATGTTTTTTCTGCTTTATTTTTTTTGATATGTGCAAAGGGTATGTTTGATTATCTTCATACCCAAATATGTTAAAACAAATGTTGTTTTGTTTTTCTATTTTTCGGATTTGTTTGATAGTAACAGGAAATGTAATTCCTTTGTAATCAAGATCACCAATATGCTTTTTATACTTTGTTATTCTTTGGGGATTTGTTTCAACAGGGAATTTATAAGCCAAATGACACCATCTAAAGCACTCGTTATCTTTTTCATTTTTTATATTTATTAAACCTTTTTTGTGATGTTGCAGTTCTTTTGGTAATGTTAAATACGAGCTACCTCGCAAAGGCTTGTACTTTACTCGATTTATGCAATGTGCATCTAGTGATTCAATTACCCAACCACTTCCCAACTAAATCCAATTCTATTTATAATTTCTTCATGTGCTTTGCCTAATGCTTCTGATATTTGATTTTTGTTTAATATTATTACAGCCTTTGAGGCAAAGTAAGCTGTTTTGTATACAAAATCAAAACCTCCTCTATCATCCGATACTTGTTTTTTTAAAAGTAAGTTTTATATCAATGCTTAATTTAAATCCACCTGTTTTTCTTAGTTCTTGTTCAAGTAAGTTCACAACTTTTGATTGAGTTTTTTGTAGTCGTCTGAGCGGATCATTACTGACAACATTTACTTTAAAAACCTTGCTATACTGTTTTGGGGATGTTTCAATTTCTCGGATACTCATTATATAATATTACATGAGATTATTTCTGTAAGCCCCTATTAATTAATTAATTAATTAATTAATTGATTAATTAATTAATTAATTAAATAACATTATTTTATTTAATATTTTCGCCCTCGCCAGCGTCCTCATCGATAACCTCGTCGAGGTCCTCACCGGTGTCCTCACCGGTATCCTCATCAGTAACCTCATAAATATATTCACCGGTGTCCTCGTTAGTAACCTCATCCGAGAGAGCATCTATTTTATTATCCAGGAGAATGTCTAAGTATCTCCGAAAGCATTTTTCTTGAATAACTCTTTTATCTAACATCTGACTTATTTTTACATAATATTTGCAGTATCTATCGAAATCAACAGTTTCAAGATCACCTCCAGCTGCCAGTGATTTATTTTTATCCTGTATTTGCAATAGTTTATAAACTCGTCTTTATCAAAAACCTCTGCATCAATCATTTCTTTTAAACTTTTGACAAACGTTTCAAAGTCCTCGTAACATCCGATATCAGTATTAATCACATGAGGTGTTTCTAGATTGCTGATTAGATTATCTCTGAACAACTGAACATTTTCAGACATTACTTTGAATTGTGTTTCATTAAAAATCTTAATTTCTTTTTCTGCTAGATCTGTGAAAAGCTTTACAGCATCATTGCACTCAATCTCAGTTTTTATTGCCCAATCTTTTTTAAAAGCTGCAATATCATCTGACAATCGTTGCATGTGAACTGTCTCAAACTCTTTGATAAGTTTTAGTTGTTTTACCATTGTTATGATTCTTTCTGTCAAATCTTGAAAGTTTGAAAAAATGATTAACTCTTTTTCAAGTTTATTCATATCTTCAAAATCAATAGTTTTTGCATGTTCCGTTTGATCTTTCTTAAAGTCGTTGATTTCAATTTCTATACGTTTTTGATTTTTCTTAAAGTTTTTGATTTTCTTTTCTATACGTTCCATTTATATAATTACATAAGATAATATTTCTTTAAGCCTATATTATAAAAATATAATTATATATTACAATATAATTTATTGCAAATATTGTGAAAGAGTTTTAGATATTATTGATCCTCCTGAGGTGTGCATAGATTGCATCTTATTTTACATGACTAATAAAAGGAAGCTTTGTAAATATTGTACCAGATCCAAGCCGTGTTACAAGTGTACTTACGCATGTGTGAATTGTAATGATACTTGTGAAGTTTTCGATAACGAGCGTGTTTGCCTTAATTGTGGCACTCACAATGGCTACAATCTTATTACAGGTTACAATTACAGTCGAAAGAAAACTATTTACCGCAGAAAGTATCATTTAGAGAAATACTTGGTGGCATTTGATTTGTCTTCTAGAAATAGACAAAGATTGAAGATTTGTTTTGCAAAATTGTATAGATTTTAGATCAAATAGAGGGTCGAAAAAGATCAATCAAATTTGAAATCAAATAGAAGGTCGAAAAAGATCAATCAAATTTGAACATATTTTTCAGAAAATATTTAAAATATTAAAAATAGAAAAAGAAACAAAACCGATTAAAACAAAATCAACCAGAGAAAAGTACGATAGGATATGGAAGCAAGTCAGACAAGAATAACGACTGAATGCCATGACCGTTTAACTTGAACAGATACTCCGTAGGATCATCTCTTCTAGCTTTAATGTCCATTAAGTATGAACCTTTTCATATACATTTCCAGAGGTTCTGTGAAGTTATCATTCTATTGAATTTCTAATATTTTATTAAATACAATCCTAATTATCTCTTCATCATTTTCTAGTCCTGTTGTTGTTTGGACATATGATAGAAGTTGTTTAAAACTCCTATGATGTGTTTTTAACAAAGTATTTTTTTCTGTTAATTCTTCTTTAGTTTTCATGTATAATTACAGTTAGACAATAATTTAATTAAAACATTTAGAAAATAGTTGCTCATGTTCTTTGGGCGATATTTTTCCTATTTTTAATAATTCATCGATTATGCTAATACCTTTATTTATTATCTGTGGACTATTATTTCCTGATTCGATACTTCCACATACTAACTCAAGATCATTAACCAAATCACCAGGATTATTGTCATATTCAACATCAACACAACCTCCTAAAACCTTCTTGAACTTTGAAGAACCTTTGTGAATTGGTAAACCAGATAATTCTGTTAGTTCCTTAAAAGCATTCTGCGACAGCTTTGAATAAGTTTTTTTATTATTGTAACGCTTTGTTATCAAGTCTATAAAATCATCATCTACTTTTAGGTCTAGCGCAACTATTTCTCCTAGTTTGGCAATAAGTTTGTGATGACCAACAAGCTTAGGTAAATCAATTTGTAACATTCCATAGCGACCATTTTTGTCGAATTTGTAGGAATTTCTTTTTTGCTGCATCCCTTTACCAGTCTTTTGTACAGTGTCACTAGCTACTCGAATTCGCTCAGGCAACCTCCCTGCGTAAAACCCCAGAGCATTTGCCTCATCTGCTTTTTTATTATATTTCTTTGCAATTAAATCTCTCTTTGTTTCTGTGCCATTGGGGTCCTTGAGTAATTTTGAATATATAGATTTAGTCTCACTGGTTTCCGCCTTATTCCACCCCTCCCGGAGTTGTTCTTCGCTGAGGTTGTTTATTTGTGTCTTTAGACCATTTATCTCAAGCATCAGGTTCTTATATATTACATCAGCCCTGTCAACATGTCTAAAATACTCATTTTTTCCTTCCATAATACCTGGTATTTCAGTTGGCATTGGCAAGTTATACTCTATATACAACCTTACCACATCATCTTATTAAAGACAAGCTAATTTCTCTTATTCAATAAACATTCGCTAGAGAAAATACTACATTTTTGGCATGTAATAATATTAAAGCGTTTTTCACTAACGGCAGTTTAGACAATTATACTATGTGGACTTGCTATGAAGTTTGTGAAGCACTCATCTTCCTATTAGATAATATTTTCGTCAGGTATGGTACCACCGTTTATAGACAAATTGTTGGTATCCCTATGGGTACGAACTGTGCACCACTTGTCGCAGATTTGTTTTTATTTTGCTATGAAAGGGATTTCATGTTGAGTCTTTCACCAGATACCCAGGCAGATGTTATTGAAGCTTTTAATGACACCACTCGGTATCTGGATGACATACTGAACATTGACAACCCATTCTTTCCAACTATAGTTCATAATATTTATCCTAAAGAACTTCAGCTTAATAAAGCTAATGTATCTGATAATAACGCTTCTTTTCTTGATTTAGATCTCTCGATTGAAAATGGTGAAATAATTAGCAAAATCTATGACAAGAGAGATGATTTTAATTTTGATATTGTTAATTACCCCCACTTGGATGGTGATGTTCCCCGAGCAACTTCTTATGGGGTGTATGTGTCTCAACTTATTAGTTTTTCAAGAGCTTGTACTCGAGTTGAGGACTTTAATATTCGTAATCTTTGTATAACTAAAAAGCTACTCAATCAGGGTTACCGTTACCATAAACTTCTTAAAACCTTTGCAAAATTGTATTATCGTAACCCTGATCTTCTTTCCAAATATAAAAGTTATTTAAGGACTCTTCTGCGACAAGGACTATCACAACCTGACTTCTATGGTGATGTGATTTATAAACTTCGTAAGATTCATGGTCATGATTACTTTCATACTATCTTTGTTAAATGTGTTAAAAAGTTTATCAAAAGAGGTTATGACCCTAACATTTTGCAACGTACTGCATGCTTGGTGGTGGACCCTTTTACAGTTCGCCACTATGCTTTCCTCTTTAATTGTACGATGACCGGACAGGTTGTGGACCCTATGATGACGTTTACCTAAAGCCCATTGGGACGGCGGCGTTTGATGTTTGTCTATAATCTTTCCTGTCGTGCCCTTAATGGTTTATTCTCTTGTTGCTCTGGCTTCTGCCAAGTCATTGAGTACCTTCATTGTGGCTTTCTAGGCTATTTTTTTTGTATTATATTTACACGAGCATATTTGTGTTTTACTTATATTGCCTATTGATGCTGCCTTGTTGGTTAGAGATTAAATCATGGCGGGGATTTCTTTATTTATACTGTCCTGTTTTAATGGGTTGAGAGTGGGGTAAGTGTGAGGTTTGGTGCACCCTAGAACCGGTTTAAACCCCCAGTGGCCTACTTTGCCACTGACCGTTCCAACGCGGTAGCCCTATTGTCAACCCTTTTGTGTTTGTGATGTCGTTTACATTTTTTATTACTTTTGCCTTTTCGTTTGTCTGTTTGCGTGTTTATTTTTGTGTTTTGTGGTTGACTGTCGTCCTTGAATGCTGCTTTCCCTGTCCGTTATTTTTATCCTTCTTTTTCAACTACTTCTTTATTCATACCAGCATCCAAGTCAATATCATACACCGATTTTTCTCTCATTCTTCTTCTTCTATTTTTTCTTCCTCGGGACTAAATGATGCAAATAGGTCTCTCGGGTTTGGCAGCTTTTGACCTTAGCACTCTGTCTGAAGCACTTCTTAATGTTGGTCCCTTTACTGCCTGGTCTAGTTCCTCTTGGTAACTAGTCTGCGATAGTTTAGGATCTGAGGCTTTCTTGGCAGCTGGTTTTTTAACGTGTGGCGGCGGTGGTGCTATAGCTCCAAGATCAGGCGGGGCAAGTAATTGCGGACGTATTGCCTCAGGAAGAAGAGCCAACTGTTGACGTATTTCTGGAAGGGTTATCAAATATTCAGCTAGCCGCCTTGTTTGCTCGGTTATTTCGCTAGTTACAGGTTTAAATACTTCTGTGTATAAATCATGACTGGCTCCTTTTTCTAGTCTTTCTCGGATAACTTTATTCTCAAATTCTTTAACAAGCTCTCTCGATTTTCGCATTTATCTGCTAATTCTTTCCATTTTAACAAAGACATATACTAATATAAGTTAGATTAAAATAAGATAAATTAAAATAAGTTAAGACGTGTATTATCCAAGCATTATTATAATGCAAATTCCAAACTATGATATGAAAACTGAAAACGGTAATTTTAAACAACTATGGAACTTTATGCCAGACTGATGTTTTAGAATGTTAATTTGTGGTAATTCAGGTTTTGGCAAGACAAAGTTCACATGTTGCTAAAAACCTTTGCTTTACTACGATAAGATTATCTTGTTTGCTAAAAACTTGGAACAGTCAAAGTATCAGGTTTTGTCACAAAAACTTGAAAAGATAGCAAAAAATAATGAAATTTCGGTTGAATATATATTAGTATGTTCAAATGATCAAGTTATTCCTGTGAATGATTTGGATTCTGATACTCAAAAGATAGTCATTTTCGACGATTAAGTTTGTGAACGTAATCAAAACGATGTTATAAATTATTTCATCAAGGGAAGACACAAAAATTGTTGTGTAATCTACTTGTCACAATCTTACTATAAAACTCCCAAAGACATTCGTTTGAACTGTTATCATTACATCTTCTTTGCGACTCCGTTTAATCGCAAGCTGGGTATGCTTTCCAAAGAACAAAATGTCAGTAAAGAGCAGTACAGAAAAGCGACTGACAAGCAGCACGACTTTCTGTATCTGGATCGACCGAGGAAGTTAGTCAGGAGAAACTTCACTGGTGAAATTTTATCTAATCATATATTATATAATGGGGCTTTTTAATGATCTTGGCGAGGAAGTTACTACTGGCAGTGTCAATATTACAAATTTTGGTATTGTGCTGTCTGAGTATGTAAAACAAAAACATCTGGTTAATTATCTTCACAAGGGTAGAAACCAGGAAAATGTTTTGAGAAGTGATCTTAACATGAATAAAAATAAAATTATCAATGTAGGCAATCCGGAAAAAGCAGATGATGCGATAACAAGGCAATATTGTCAAAGAAGAATAATAAGAATCATACGTGATTATAATATTGATAACATTCCAGACATGATAAAACATTTGACAACAGGTGTTGAAGATAAACTAAGTCTGATACAAACAAAGTTACAAGCAAACCGTGAGAAAATGATTGAAATTCAAAACGGTTTGAAATATGAAATAAAACTTCTGGGTGATGCTTTGAAAGAGCTAGAAAAGAAAGAAGACGGATTAGAAGATAGCAAAAACTACAAGAAATTAGGTGAACAAATAAGAGCTGGTGTTCAACATCTTAATACACGGATTGGGGAAATCAATACACTAATGGTTGACAATAGTGAACTAGAAACTGCTATTGCTGATGCTTCAAAACAAATGAGAACTGCTTTTACTGCCGAAATAACTCAAATTAAAATATTAAATGAGCAGATAAACACCAACGTTGCTGATATCAACAAAGAATTTGAAGATATCAAAAACAAAATGGTTGACGGTAAGTCGCTGGAGACTGCTCTGAACAAACTGGTTGCAACTTGAGACTGCTATTGACGACGCTTCAAATTGAAAGCTGCTCATGATGAAAGAAGCAAAGCTTTTAATGGCGAGATAGCTTTTCTTAAAGAGCATAATCAAAAGTCTGATAGTCGACACACAGCAGTTCTTGGTATAATTGATGGGTTGAAAGTAAAAGTAGACTATTTAAGTCGGATTCTAATGTTTGAATACACAATAGATGGAATAAGTATTATTCAAGATTATGATGGTAGTCAGAATACTTTTGTATCATACCCGACACAAAAACCGCTTGAAAGATCCGTGCGTTCATACTCTTTTCTTTATATGTTTACTTTTATAATCAATCCACTTATTAATACTGCAGAATATTTTTATGCGAGTGTTTTTCTAGGACCTTCCATTGTGAAATCCGGAAGTTATGTATTTGATATAGACTTAACTTATTATGGAGGAAACGTAATACATTTTCTTTTTGGTAATGGTAATCAGGAAAAGTTATTATATCCAAAGCTAGAAAATAACAAACGAACACTAAAAGAAACATTTAAATTATATTTTACAAAAAAAAAAAAATTAATTTTCAGACCAATTATACAAAGTAACACTACTCAAGTTTTAAATTTTAAAAAATCAAGTTTAAAAATGTTTTATTATGTGATTAATTTTATCTATCCTATATTTAATGGAACAAAATA
The DNA here is from genome assembly GCA_037043455.1 of Cyrtodaria siliqua. Taxonomy (NCBI): domain Eukaryota; kingdom Metazoa; phylum Mollusca; class Bivalvia; order Adapedonta; family Hiatellidae; genus Cyrtodaria; species Cyrtodaria siliqua. Next base: position 50,712 of record JAWPHD010009119.1, read on the forward strand.
TTGTATTATCATCAGAGAAAGCGTCAATAATTAATAGCTCGAATACACCGAGTAATTATACAACTGTATTTGACAGACCATTAATATTAGGCAAGAACAAACAGTATGGCATCGGACTTGATAATATTAATTCCATGACTTACTCGTTATATAATATTAGCGAGGATTTTAATAACAAAGTGATCAGGTATCACAATGGAACAGATAGGAAAAGTATTATTTTTACAAATGGAAATTACAGTTATGCGGATATCGATAATTATATAAAAGAAACATTGACTGTAAACAATGATTTTACTGATGACTCGCCTGTCCCGATAAAAATTGAGTTTGATTTATCAAGTTTCAAATGTTTGGTTACCATCCATAATAATTTCATGCTTGATTTAAGAGAATCAAACTTTCACACCTTAATCGGGATTGACAAAGATGCAGATATTAGAGAAACTAAATTTGGAACTGTGACACCGAACATAACAAATTCTATCGATACATTGTACATCCACTGTGATTTGATAAGTAATTCTATTGTCGATGGAGCATACGGGGATGTCATTTATGAAATAAGCACAGCTGATCTTACGAGATCATATCCTTTCAAAGATGAACCGATAAGAGTCGGGTTCTGTGAGGTAAACAAAACGATTATTAACAGTATTAATATTTACATTCTGGCAAAATTATTAATCTTAATGGTGTCCACACATCATTTCGATTTGTTTTGAACGAATTAATGTAACATACGTTATATGGCACGTTTAAAAAAGTTTATGACACTAGTACTGGAACATATACTCATGTTGATCGATTAACTGGAGCTGGTATATTTGACATTTTTTCAAAAGTCGGATCAAAAATATTTAGTGAGTCTGTGAAAACAGCAGGCAAGAAAGCATTAGAAACCGCTGGAAAACAAATCTTAGAAAGTGGTTCTAAAAACCTTGGAGATGAAGTAGGAAAAATGGCTGCTAATAAGTTAGTTTCAGTTATTAAACCTAAACCAAAAGGTGAGATGATTTTAAAAGAACTTACAAAGGCTAATAACAAAAAAGAAGTTGTAGCTGAAACTGAAGATGTAAATGCAAAAATTAACAGATTACTATCCGGAAGGGGAATTCATGCAAGAATTAATCGATTAATTATTAAAAAAATAATCTAATTACTAATATATATAGATGTTTCGAAGTAATCAATATAATACTAGATATGACTATGTACCTATTCAGTTAGATACCCCAAAAACACGGCCAGGAAATAATACCAGACAAATGAAAAGTGGTTATCAGTTTACACTAAATGATAGAAGTTCTTACTTTCATTGGTATAATGCATATTTTGAAATCAGTTTTCAAGTAAACAAACTTGCTGATGGAGCCAATTTCGCAGTCGGCGATGAAATTGCTCTGATTAACGATGCAGATTCACTGATTGATCAAATGCAAGTAAAGCAAAATGGAAAAATAGTTTACGATGGAAATAATCTTCATAGACATGATAGATGTGTTAATGTCAAAAGCTTGCTTGAAATTTCTGACGATTATTTAAAGGCATTCGGAACAAATGAATACTTTTATTTAGATAATACGGCTGCTGCAGAATCTGGAGATGATCAATCCGCTTGATAGTGGAGAACCTTCAAATGAATTAGATGCTGTTTGCAAAGATCATGATATTTGTTATGATGAAAATCCTAGTAATAAATCAATGTGTGATAAAAAAATGCTTACTAATTTGAAATCTAGTAAGTCTAAAACTATTGGAGAAAATATTGCTAAGAATGTGTTAGTCAAGCCTGTAATTAGTGCAAAATATAAACTAGGACTTGGAGAGCCAAAAAACGAGAAAAGGTGTTGAAATGGACTGACAAGTTAGCAGATGAACTTCATAAGCCTATACGAAGAAAGTTCACTCAACGCCGTGTGATTGTTAATGAAATTGATAAAATATGGTCTGCTGACTTGGTGGACATGCAATCGTTTTCAAAGTATAATAAAGGTTATTGATTTATTTAGTAAATTTGCTTGGGTTGTACCCGTTCCAAATAAAACTGGTTCAGAAATTACCAAAGCGTTCAAACAGATAATCAGTACAGGAAGACAGTGTAAATTGTTGTGGGTTGATCAAGGTGTGGAATTTTACAACAAGACGTTTAAGCAATTTCTTGATCATAATAATATCAAAATGTATCACACTTTTAATTTCGGAAAAGCTGTAGTAATTGAACGATTTAACAGAACATTAAATGAGAGGATGTGGAAATATTTCACAGCAAACAATACAAACAATACAAACACATATTTAGACGTGTTACAAGAAATGGTTGATAAGTATAATAATACATAACATCGGAGTATTAAAATGACACAAACTGAAGCAAGTGATGAGAAAAATAAAGGAACGGTATATTTCAACTTGTATGGAAAAATGAGAAGTAATTAAATTAAGCCAAAGTTTAAAATAGGCGATAATGTTAGAATCAGCAAATATAAAAGAACGTTTGAGAAAGGTTATCCCCCGAATTGGACTGAAGAAATATTTGTTGTTGATGAAATTCAAAACACAAATCCTGTGACATACAAAATAAAAGATTTAAACAACGAAAATATGGACGGAAGCTTTTATGAATTAGAAATGATAAAAGCAAAGCAAGAAATATTCAGGATTGAAAAAGTAATACGACGTGATTACAAAAAGAAACAAGCGTTGATTAAATGGAAGGGTTACACTGAAGATTTCAATAGTTGGGTTCCATTCAAGGATATTGGAAATATTAAATAATATCTTGAACTATGCAGAGCGGTGATGAAGACTACTGCCCGGTTCCGTCTGACTTTGCTTAACGAGTTGCAAATGTTATGTTATTAAAATGACAAACCGAATTGCTTAGTAGTATAGAAAGAGGGGGTATAGGACGAGTTTCCCTGAGCTGGGTGCTTGAGAAAACTAATGAAATATGTTGGTGTTGATTTAGGCGTGACTTACATTTAGATCTTGGTGCGAATGAGAGTTACGCCTGAATTCCCCCCTGGCATATTTCACTAGTTTATCTCGTGCCCCGCGAGGGAAACTGTGCCTATACCCCCACTTTCTATACTACTTGTGTTTTACTTATATTGCCTATTGATGCTGCCTTGTTGGTTAGAGATTAGATCATGGCGGGGATTTCTTTATTTACACTGTCCTGTTTTAATGGGATGACAGTAGGGTAAGTGTGAGGTTAGGTGCACCCTAGAACCGGTTTAAACCCCCCAGTGACCTACTTTGCCACTGACCGTTCCAAGGCGGTAGCCCTATCGTCAACCCTTTTGTGTTTGTGATGTCGTTTGCATTTATTATTGCTTTTGCCTTCTTGTTTGTTTGCTTGCGTGTTTGTTTTTATTTGTTTTGTGGTTTGACTGTCCTCCTTGAATGCTACTTTTTCTGTCCGATCTTTTTATATTTCTTTTCTGGATGGATGAATTTTGGCCCTTTTAAGGTTTTCATAATTAAACTTTGTCTTAACTAATTCTCCTGATCCCCTGGCTGGATTTCAACGAATTTCGACAGAGATGATCAGTATCAAGCATAGTTGCGAATTGCATTGCCTGTCCCAGTTGAATGGATTTTGGCAGAGTTATGACCCCTTAAAGGTTTTAATACACTAACTTTGTACAGACTAGTTCTCCTGAACTTCTGGCCGTATTTCAACGAAAGTTGGCGTATGTGATTAGTACCAAGCCTAGTTTCATATATTATCGTCATATTCCGGTTGAATGAGTTTTGACAGAGTTATGGCCCTTGTACATAAACTTTATATTTAGCCAGTACAACGTCCACAGGGCCTCTTGGACCTCTTGTTTAATGAAAGCCAGATGCCAGTGAGAAACTAAAACCCTATATTTTGTTTTGTTAGCACTCTAGCACCGTCATTATCCATCTGATATTGACTAATCTTGGCAAGATTATTGATACGAATTAAGGCGAATACGTCCTCCATAAAACTGTACAAAGCACATCCGATACTATGTGAGGAAAATTGCGTCAAACACATTCCGTTACATTGAAATATTGTTTTTAGAAACAAAGCGGTCATGTTACTGATGGAAATGACCACATTCAGTAGAACACATACGTATCAATAACAAGGAAATGTTCATTTGAAATCCGCATTCCAGTGCAAAATTACCTGGTTTGGGGCAGGAATTAGAACAACTGCAACTTATTACTTATTAAATAAAGTGGATATGATAATAGTAATCAGTAAATTGTACTTGGTGCCATGCGTTTGGAGAGTAACTTTCATAGCTGCATGTGCCTCTCTAAAAGCTGCCATTTTTATTTTATTGATCGTATCAAAACTGAAAATTTACAGAGCGATTGTACGAAAGCGGCATCATCAATCATATCAGGAATAAAGGAGGCACTTACTGGAGTAAAGATCATAGCAATGCGTTTTGTACGGACTTACATTTGTTTTGTTCAACTTGTGGATCTATGACGGTGAGGTAGAAATTGTTTTCTTTTACACAGGGTGAATCACCCACTACGAGAGCCCACTAATTACTACGCATATTACTCTACTTCCCAGGTTGGACAGACTAGTGCTTCAGAAGTTCAAACATGATGTCCACTACTTCAGTTTATTATGTTTTGGAAAAATCTTATTTACACTGGTTCAATTGCGAATTATTTTTTGCTTAATAATTTCCGGTAAACGGTGTTTTACAGAAAGTTGGAATTAAATGATGCCTGTCAAGTAGTTTCAATGTTTCCTGAAATGATCAGATGTTTTATTACAAAACATGGGTAACAGTGGTACCCTGGCAAAACAAATTTAAACATCGGGTAAGGATATATGGTAAAGATTGCACTTTTGCATGTCAGTCTTGTGTTTATTTGTCTGTAACATCCAAAGAGAAATAATATTTCGTTTTGGGGTTCATGTGGACCAGTTTGAGAAAGGTACGTTTTAATTTAATTTCATTATTGCAAGATAAATTACTTATTAATAATTTGAACTGGAACTCTCACATGTTGTTTATGGAAGCCATTTTCAGTCACCTGAACATAAAAAGGCAATGTGTTTTCCTCGTCTTCTGACTGAAATAAGTTCATTTTTATCAAAATGAAAGCGCGTAAATGGTCACGTAAGTTTGGTTTAGCTGGAGGACGACATAGAACGAAGAGACTTGGTAAAGGTGCGGGTAGACCAGCATATACACTGAAATGTAATATTTGAGAGTTGAGGAGGCATTGACTATTTGCATCAGGAAAACACTATTAATTTCCCATTCTGATCATCTTTAACCTGATTTTCCCTACAAATGTGGTAAATTTAAATCTTCAGGACTGAAGTTGAAGATAAGAAGTCTGAAACTGCTGTGGACATGGCAAACAGCTATAGACTAGTCTGTATGACACAGTTACAATCCCATGTTTCTGATGTGATATTGCATGCATGTACATGTGAAAAAGCAGTTGAGCTTGCCCGTTCTGGGGTTTCTCCAATGTCCGAGTTAAAAGAAAGTCGCTCATTTGGCATTGCATGTGTACTGTTTTGTGATTGTAATGGTTGCAATTTTATTGAATGTCAAGAGGAAATGGAGCATCTCATTTAAATGAACTGATGGGAACATTTATTGCTCCGGGATTGAAACGTAGTTAGTTTGTTTTCGGAAATAAAAACTAAAATTGGGGAATGGTGGAAGTCGGTTACAGAGGATGAAATGTTTGAAGCAGGGGCTGAGGAGAGATGACTTGCAATGAGAACAGCAGTTATCATGATTGTGTACCATCTATAGCTGTCATACATGTAGTATATGGCGGCTGGAGTAAGCGTTCGCATAAGCACAGTTATAATGCTTCTGGGGATGTTGCAATTCATACTGGTAAAATAACAGGCATATACACATGTGATATTGAATTATGCCTTTGTTTTTCAGGAACATTAAGAGAGTGAAGGCGATGTGAAAATGTATTATGAATGAGAAAACAATGGCGTTCCAGTCAAAAGTAAAAAAAACATATCATAGTTTCCCACAGGGCCATAAGGCATGTCACACGCAGCATTTTCAAAAATATCCTTCCACTGCAGCTTATACAATTATGATTCAGATGCGCCTTTCATATGAACCTGAAGCACTTTCTGAGTGTTTTCTCTGGTATTAGTATTGGCTACAATAACTCTTCAAGATCGCATCCAGTCCCTTTAATAAATAGAACACTGTTTATGCCCTGTCACAGAAGTGCAGCGGCATAATATGCAACCCCTGTTCATTCGTGCTATCTATGCAAACATCGTTTATCTGCATATAGTAATCAAGAATGATTTGTATAAAACTATAGCTTGTAAATAGGTTTCTGATGCCTTGATGTACCCTGCCTTTTAGTAAGTTATGGGTCCTTCCTTATCCACAATGGTCTTCCTAAATGCTGTGAACCCAAATGACAAAACCATAGCAGAGTGATGTAGATGCTTTTTTTCAATATTGGAACCATTGGATGGTGGTAGATTGCTAGTGGATAAGTTCGCTGTTGTCACATGCGAGAGCACACCATGATCAAACAGTATCGTAGAACTTTAGTAGTCTACAAACTGGCAAATGGCTGCTGCTGGTTTCTCTGCAATACACATTTAAAATTGAAAACACACGATAATTACGCATGTATGTGTACATCCATGCTCATGCAACTTCTTAGCCACATTGCCCTAGATGACAGCAGGTACTCTATTGCTTTTGGTGTAGGAAGGTCAAGCTAACATGGACCCGACAATGACACAGTCCTGAAATACAATTTCGAACCGAAAATCCACCCAATTACTTACGCTTTGGTTTACATATTGTTTTCACTTTTGCTGTGGGTATTATGTACCGTGTCTCTTGTTTATTTATTAATGATTATTTTAATATGGTTTATTAATGATTATTTTAATGTAAAGAAAACAACAATGATTGTTTTTATTCCACTGCAAATAAAGTTTGATGTGTTCTATAGGAGTCTGTTCAAAATGTTGTCCGTGCTATTGTTCCATAACCCCTTGTTAGATTTTCTCGAAACTTTATGAGAAGCATCAGTATGAAGTGTAGATGCACATATCGTCATGGGGTAGGCATTAATCAGGATAGTTCAAGTTGATGAGCTTGTTTACGGATATCTCGACTTCGCGATCACAATGTCGTCCGAGTGTATGTGTGTAGTTCGTCCGTCATTTTGACATTTTAAAAACTCACTGAGTGTTTCACATAACTTGGTTATTAGGTTGGTGTAAGTCGGCGGGTGGGTGTGCGGGGGGCGCCAAACTCTTCGTTTCCGCTCAATAACTTCAGTTGGGAATGAGATATTGGAACACAACTTGCCGTTTGTTGTTTTATTTTCATCTTACCGGTATTGTTATATCATTTCAACTGGAAAACCAGGTTTTCGTGGAATTTCCACGTTTCTTGTTTAATCATTAATATTAATTATAATAATAGTATACAGGTACTTGTTTTGGAATATTACCAACTGGTGATTATATTACACCAGTAATATATTGAAACCTAATGTAGAATTAAAACTGAAACTGTCATTGATTTATATGTAAACGGGTTTAAAGTCAAAATGTTACTGGATTACTAAATCGTGAGTTAATGTTAAATCTTGATAAAAAGTGAACGAAAATAATTGCTGTGTGTCCCTTTAAGGTGATATCCTTTTTTCCCCCAAAATATGACTTTATATTACATATCTTTTGATGAGTTATAGTAATATTAAGTGAACAGAAAGCCATATATATAAATTTATTTGAAATAAATGCTTTTATGACAACTTGCTTACATAATTTAGAACTTATGTTAAACAATGTTTTTTATAGGTAGAAATATGTGTTCATGTTATGTCGTGTAAATCTTACAGTGAGGCAGGTGTTTGTTATGCCGTGACGTCCTCACGATTTACACACAGCCTCGTTTCCGTTTGTAGAAAAATATAACAAAAAGGAATTTTCCAAACCGTACTATTTGGCGGATATTCTTCATATATCCGATTTTTACGGTAATCATCATATGTCTTATGATGGATTGTTACTTGGTCTAGTGTTTTATTAATCTCCCACCACCCCACCCTTACACACATATTTCGCTTATATTTCACTTTTGACTTGAATTGTTAAACGTTACATGCGTTTGCTATGTTAATCATAACATGTATTTGCTACGTTTATGTACTTTATACGGTGGGCGTTTAGTTTATATAGATCCCCACCTTTGATGTTACCTACTATTACTCTAAATAGTCCAAGAAATGATCTTAAACATGTTTGGTATGTTTTGAAAACCTTCAAATATGTCATTTTATAATAAATGGCCGTTTCAATTACATAAAGCATATTATGTTGTTTTTCCTTTCCAATTTAATTAAACTACATCAAACAGAGCGCAACTTGGTGAGTGTAGGGTAATATAAATAGTGTAATAGTAAGGTTGGCATAAATACTTATATCTCTGCTGGGACATATCTGTCAATGATATATTTCTGAGTAGTCAGCAATTTAGAAACTCATGCATCATTGCGCAGTAATTGAAAGAGCGAAAGAATGAAAAAAGGAAAGTGAACGAAGAGCATTATATTTGCTTGTATATCATCACAAAATATGCAATATATAGTTTAAAAAGCAGTGTCATGGAAATAGGCCAACTATTTTTCCCCGGGAGACCATTTGCTCTGATATAAGAACTCATGATTTTAGCACTCGTTCTTCTGTCGAAGCAGTTTCTCTCCCGAGGGAAATATTTCCCATTTCTCAAAAACACTGGTAATACTAGTTAATATTTAAATTATGTTTTGAGGTAAAATACTTTTCATAGGTATTCATAATAATTACTGTTACATTTGCGACGCAGAACAGAAACAGGTACAACCAGCAACGTATGTCTGTTATAAAAACTGGATCGAGTCTAGTCAAGCCACGGAGACATTATTGTGTCAGGCTTCAAAGAAGCAGAGAAGGTGTGTGCTACCTCATACGTGGTGTATATCTCATTCGATTTGCTAGAGCGTGTAATGATGTTATAGATTGCAATGATCGAAATCAAGTTATTACAAGTAAACGTCTTCAGCAGGGTTTTCATTATCACGAACGAACTACGTAGATCTTTCTCTAAATTATAGCGCCGCAACGAGGGCCTGCTGGAAAAGTACAACACCAACCTTAAAACATTTCTGCGACTAGGCATATCACAACCCTCATTTTATGGAGATGTGGTCTATAAACTTCGAAAGTTAAAGGGGTCTGAAGGGTTTCCTGACCGCTTTACAAAATTAATCAGGAAGTTCGTCAGAAAAGGATATAACCCTTTGGTTTTACAGCGCACTGCATGATTGACACCTCTACAGTCAGTCATTACGCTTCACTTTCACTTTTGCGATGACTGGACTACCTCTTGGTACTCTATGATTGTACATACTGAAACCCCAACTAAGGGAGGTGGGTGCATGCGCTTTCATCCCTCGGGTTTTCTAGTCGTACCCTAGATTGGTTTTCTCTTTAGCTGCAACTACTATGGTTGTTCAGTACTATTCTGGATACATCCTGGGATGTTTATTATTTTGTATGGGTTTCTTTAGTTAGTTTCTCTGGATGTGGTCTTTATTGTTAGAGAATACCTTTTGATGGGATGTAGTTTTGTTTCACTGTCTTGTCTATTTGGGCGCTGAAGACAGGATAATAGCGAGGATTGTGCGCATATAACATCGATTCAAGCTAACCAGTAGGCCTTATTGCCTACTGAACGTTCCAAGTCGGTAACCCTTGTCACAAAATGTCACGGGTAGAGCGTATTGGTCGTACATAGCTCTTGTAAGCTGTTAGTTACACCCTAATTCATTGTTTAGTTGAACCAAATTCACAATGTTCATGATATATTCAGGTAACACGGAAAACCGTGCACATTTTAAGTGGCCGCCAGAGGGCGTCCGGAAGGGCCGTTTAATAAGTTTAGTTTTGTGCTAATGCATGTAAAAGTATGGGTCTATCTCCTTAAAAGGCAAAATTGTTTGCTTGATAGTTGCTTTGTTTGGAGCAGGAGTTGGACGGCGAAATTCACAGGCAATATGTGCCTAAGCCATCTAGGGTTGGATATAAGCCATCCAGGGTTGGATATAAGCCATCCAGGTGTGGATGTAAGCCTTCCGGAGAGGAGCTAAGCTTCCACGTATAACGTTAAGAGCGGTCCCCGTACCTGCGCAGTATGGCCAGGTTCTAGTAGCGACAACACCCGGGACACAAGGTGGGCCCGTTATCAGTCCTCACTGGAGGAACATCATCCACAACCTCAGTGGAGGTTAATCCTCATACATATCGCGTCATCAACCCTTACAGAAGGCATTTGATGACAATCACTCTTTGAATTCGCGCATCATCATCTTCATGAGCTCTCGCGCATCACAGTTATCGCGCTAGATCATAGATCAACATTGTTGTAACTTTAACAACACTTTAGTTTCGTATCTAATCAGTCGACACATTCAGTATTTGTTACAATACTAAGAACGTCTTAAACGTTCATGAGAAAATTCATTTCATATTTCATCTATGTATTCGCTTGTTTTTTTAGATAATTGTATATATATTTATCATATTTTAAAAGTTGCATTAAACTTATGTAAATGCATTCACCGTCATTGATTCTTTCCTGAGTTAGCCCCAACCACTAGGGTCATCCTACGACAACTGGTGTCAGAAGTGGGAATTTTGGGCGACTACGGAGGGAAAGAATCAATAAGTGATCTTTATTATGATATACTAAATCTCTACTTATTATTTTAGAATTGTGTACCACCCTCTGATCCATCAAGGTGACTGTAGACGATCACGGCCACAGCTTGGAAGACAAGTCAAGACATGACAAGGGTAGGGTGAGTCCAAACTGTTGTTTTGTACGTTCTTTCCTTGGCGAGAGGTCGCAGTTGTCTACACGATTGGGTCTGAGGCACTTTTAGTATCCAATTAGGTTGGCGAACAAGACGTTCTACTGATGTTGTGACACTCGAGTATACTTATATTGATGGGAGAAGTAAATATACATGTACATGCTATACACATTTCTATGATTGTTTAAGGTTTATGTCCAATATCAAATATAGATATTTTATGTAGTGTTTATGTTTTGTGGAAGCTAGATACTATCTATACATAACCGTTAATAGATAGCGCTAGTACAAATGTGTATGAAACTTGTCTTATGATGATGACCAGGTATTTACTGAGGACACAGTGACTTACCATTAGTAGTTAATAGAGTAGAATTATTAGTGACTTGTGTATTGTAGTTATTGTAGTGAGTATTCCACAATGTCTATAACCTTAACGTCCATAAAGGAACTTACGGATATAGGTAAGGAGTTAGGTTATACTGGAGAGGAGCTTAGAACCTTTGTTAAAGACGAACAGGATAGGGAAAGGGAATTTAGACTGAAGGAAAGAGAATTATCAAAGCAGGAAAGAGATGAAGAAAGTAGATTAGTTAAAGTTAAGTATTAGAAAGTAGATTAGCTGCAAAGAAGATAGAATTAGAAAGTAGATTAACTAAAGAGAAGCTAGATGCTGATAAAGAGAAGATAGAATTAGAAAGTAGATTAGCTAAAGCGAAGCTAGATGCTGATAAAGAGAAGCTAGAATTAGAAGGTAGGTTAGCTAAAGAGTGAGATGATGAAAGGGAGAAGCAAGAGTTAGAACATGAGAGGTTCGAAACAGATGGTAGACTGGCTAAGATAAAGATGGAGATGGAGAAATCAGAGTTTGGACATAAGTTAGCTTTAGAGTTGGAACCAGCTAAGACAGATAGTAAGGCCAGTAAAACTGTAGGGAAAGATGGGTATTCTGGGAAGTTAAAAGGCCCGAAGTTACCATACTTTTATGCTGACAAAGATAACATGAACAGTTACTTGTTACGGTTTGAACGTTATGCGGAGTTACAGGAATGGACCAAGGATAAGTGGGCAGTTCATTTAAGAGCGTTATTGAGAGGCAAGGTTTTGATGTATTTTCTAGATTACCTAGTGTAGATCCTCTTGACTATGACAAGTTAAAAGATGCTCTGCTAAAGAGATTTGAGTTAACTGAAGAAGATTTTAGAAAGCGGTTTAGAGCTTGTTTGTCTGAGAAAGGCGAGTCATTTATTCAGTTCATTAGTAGGTCTAGAAATTACTTAGATAGATGGTTAGAGTTAGGGAAGGTAACGCAGACTTATCAATGCCTCATAGATTTCTTGTTGCGGGACCAGCTATTCAATGTTTGTAGTAGAGATCTGTTCTTATTTCTGAAAGAAAGAAAACTAACTAGTGTAGATGAAATTGCAACACAAGCAGATCAGTTTTCCGAGGCTAGAGGCGGAGCTCATAATGTAGTGTCGAAAGACAGGACTTTTAGAGATAGGCAAGGGGACGATCATAGTAATAAACAGAAAGTCCAGAGTGGAAACTATAGAGGTGGAGGTAGTTCGATGGGTTCTAGCGGAGGTAGCAATAGTGGTTACAACATAGGTAGACCTTTTATTTGTTGTCGTCACTGTAATGGGAATCATGCTTCACATGAGTGTAGGAAAGCGGTGAAAGTATCCGCTGTCGTAGACAATTTTAGTGACAATAGTAGAGTGGACAACAATGTAGGTAGTCAGAACCAAGGTTTAAACAACCCATGGAATTTCGGTAGAGGTAGGGGAGGTCAAAACCGAGGTAGAGGTAGAGGCAGAGGTAGTAATAGTCCGGTTATTAAAACCGAGAGTAGTAGCTGTTGTATTATATCGGATGGCGTAATGGCGAAGATCGGAACATGTCTCTTTCCGTATGCAAATCTTCCAAAGGCAGATGGTAGAGTGAATGGCACGGACGTAATTGTAATGAGGGATACAGGTTGTACAGGTGTGGTAGTTAGGCGTAGTTTAGTTACGGATGACCAGTTGGTAGGTAAACAGTCACCGTGTATGTTGTTAAATAAGTCGGTAGAGCACGTGCCAATAGCGAGAATAGATGTAGATACACCTTTCTTTAAAGGGAATACAGAGGCACTATGTATGGTCGATCCGATGTATGATTTAACGATAGGGAACATAGAAGGTTCAGTACTTCCGGTAGTATCCGATTTTAGGAGTAGCATAAGTAATGCAGTAGAGACTAGAGCGCAGGTTCAGAAGCAAGCTCAGGCTTATAGAAAATGAAAGGTTCCTGCAGCCGTAGGTGACCTATCTAAAGAGGAGTTTATAGAAGCAAAAACTCAAGACTAGTCGTTAGAGCCTTGTAAAGTGAAGGCCAAGGATGGTGTAGTGAAGAAGTGTAAAGGGTCCGGTAGTTCTAAGTTTGTACATAAAAATAGTTTATTGTACAGAGAATTTGAAGATAGTGGTGGTAGACAGTTTCACCAAATAGTGGTACCAACCCAGTATAGAACGACGGCGCTTAAGGTAGCTCATGAGTCGATTATGGGAGGTCATTTAGGCGTCAAGAAAACGTCAGATAGAGTATTGGCAGAATTTTATTGGCCAGGCGTTAGTGGAGATGTAACTAGGTATTGTAGGTCCTGCGATGTATGCCAAAGGACAGTACCAAAAGGTCGAGTGACCAAAGTACATTTAGGTCAGATGCCACTGATGGATACACCATTTAAGCGGGTAGCCGTAGACATAGTTGGACCAATTTTTCCAGTGTCGGATAGGAAAAATAGGTACATTTTAACCATGGTAGACTATGCAACTAGGTATCCGGAGGCAGTAGCATTGCCCTCAATTGAAACTGAGAGAGTAGCTGAGACATTAGTTGATATGTTCAGTAGGCTAGGTGTACCAGAGGAAATCCTGACTGATTGTGGGTCACAGTTTACGTCAGAACTTATGGCTGAAGTTAGCAGGTTATTGTCTTTGCGTCAAATCATGACAACACCGTATCACCCTATGTGTAACGGGTTAGTCGAGCGATTTAACGGGACGCTAAAGCAAATGTTACGGCGTAAGTGTACAGAGAGACCCAAAGATTGGGACAAGTATCTCAATGCTTTGTTGTTTGCATTTAGGGAGGTTCCACAAGAGAGTTTAGGATTTTCTCCGTTTGAGTTATTGTACGGTAGATCAGTTAGATGTCCCATGAGGATTCTTAGAGATATGTGGACAGTTGAAGTAGATAGTGATGAGGTTAAGACTTCATATCAGTATGTTTTAGATCTGAAGGAGAAACTAGAGGAGACTTGTAAGATAGCTCAAAGTCAGTTAGTTAAGGCAAGTACCAAGTATAAACGATACTATGACCAGAAAGCTAGAGCTAGGAAATGTAAGATAGATGACCAAGTGTTACTGTTACTCCCGACCGACAATAACAAGCTGTTATTACAATGGAAAGGTCCGTTTTACGTTAGAGGGATAGTGAACACTATGGATGATCGTATCGAGTTAAAATACTCTTTCATGCGAATATGCTGAAAGAGTATATGAGTAGGGCCGATAATGTGCAACAAGGGGTGTTAACTGTAGTTAATGTTGCAGTTATTGAGGATAGTGAGAAAGGCAGTAATAAGGACACTAGTCCCATGTATATTGACCCACTAGTGTAGGTAAGGAGACATTAGCCGATGTATACATATCGGGCATGCTTAGTGTAGAGCAGCAACGAGAGATGGGTAGTTTACTCTCGGAATTCAGTGATGTCTTGTCCGAAAACCCGGGCATATGGATGGAGTGCAACATGATATTGTACTCACATCAGTAGAATTAAGGGGTATCCCATTCCATTGCACTCCCTATCAATTGTTGATGAGGAGGTGAAAGACATGTTGAAATTGGGTGTCATCGAACCTTCAAGCGCCCCATTTTCATCCCCAGTCGTACTTAGTAAGAAGAAGGATGGGTCAATTCGATTCTGAATAGATTTTAGACAGCTAAATAAACGTACCATCTTTGATGCAGAGCCAATGCATAATATTGTGGAGGTATTCTCTAAACTTGCGGGATATTCGTATTTCTCCAAGTTAGACCTCAGTAAAGGTTACTGGCAAGTCCCACTTCCAGACCAAGCTAAAGAGATGACCTCTTTCGAAACTTCACAAGGATTTTTTAAGTTCAATGTCATGCCCTTCGGTCTCATAAACGCCCCATCAACCTTCTGTAGGTTGATGAAGAAAGTCTTGAAGGATTCGTCCAACACAGACAGTTGTGTAGATTACATCCTGGTGTTTACAACAACATTTCAAGACCATATAAAGGCTCTACGTAATCTGTTGGAACGGCTACGCCGGTTTAAACTGACTGCAAAACCTAGCAAGTGTCACATAGGTTACGCAGATATAGAGACCAGAAATTGAAACCCAACCCCGACAAGGTTAAGGCAATTCAGGAAGCACCAAGACCCGAGACAAAGAAACAAGTTAGGTCATTTTTAGGGTTGGCTGGTTTTTACAGGAAGTTTATCTCAAACTGTTCGGCTATGGCTGCACCTTTGTCAGACTTGACAAAGAAAGGTCAACCCTATAGTATAACTTGGGGGGAAAGCCAGGAGGCATCCGATATAGGGGTGGGTGCTGTCCTACTGCAAGAGCAAGATGGGTGTAGTCTCCCCGTGGCTTACGCAAGTCGGAAACTACTACCCAGGGAACGTAACTACTCTGTTATCGAAAGGGAGTGTCTTGCAGTAGTGTGGGGTGTCAGTAAATTCCACCGATATGTTTTTGGTAAAGAATTTGTCTTGGAGACTGACCACAAACCGTTAGCTTATATGAACAAAGCAAAGGTAGCTAACAGTAGGTTAATGAGGTGGGCACTGACTCTGCAGCCTTACCGGATGAAAATTAAAGCGATCCGAGGAAAGGACAATATTGGGGCAAACTATTTAAGTCGCCGCACATAATGACAGGTTTAATACAATAGTATAATAGTGTATTGAAGGGTATTGTACACTAGCAGTATATGTTACGACAGTGTAGTGTACACTTGAAATTGTAATTACATATTATAGTTAGGTTATAACTGCGGTGGATGTTTTCCGGAAGACGGTCGTTGTACTGACTAAAGGTTGCATTCCTCGGTAGTAATATTTAACATACTCAAGCGATTGAGCGATCAGCTTGTACGTTTTGTCGCTCATTTGCTCGGAAGAATTAATAGTATATTAACGTGTAAATATTAATTATCATTTTTTTGAATTTTAAAAAGTGTAGCACTTTCTTTAAGTGGGGAGATGTTGTCACAAAATGTCACGGGTAGAGCGTATTGGTCGTACATAGCTCTTGTAAGCTGTTAGTTACACCCTAATTCATTGTTTAGTTGAACCAAATTCACAATGTTCATGATATATTCATGTAACACGGAAAACCGTGCACACTTTAAGTGGTCGCCAGAGGGCGTCCGGAAGGGCCGTTTAATAAGTTTAGTTTTGTGCTAATGCATGTAAAAGTATGGGTCTATCTCCTTAAAAGGCATAATTGTGTAAGGGTCCTTTCGTGTAGATTCAATACTGCAGATTTAGCCACGTTTGTCACGGACTGAACGGGAATAATGGTTTGGGCGTAACGTTTGCTATAAAATCCACTGTCTTCTAGTTCTGGCCGGGATTGCTTGATAGTTGCTTTGTTTGGAGCAGGAGTTGGACGGCGAAATTCACAGGCAATATGTGCCTAAGCCATCCAGGGTTGGATATAAGTCATCCAGGGTTGGATATAAGCCATCCAGGTGTGGATGTAAGCCTTCCGGAGTAGAGCTACGCTTCCACGTATAACGTTAAGAGCGGTGGAGACGGTCCCCGTACCTGCGCAGCATGGCCAGGTTCTAGTAGCGACAACCCCCGGTACACAAGGTAGGCCCGTTATCAGTGGGGAACATCATCCACAACCTCAGTGGAGGTTAATCTTCATACATATCGCGTCATCAACCCTTATAGAAGGCATTTGATGACAATCACTCATTGGATTCGCGCATCATCATCTTCATGAGCTCTCGCACATCACAGTTATCGCGCTAGATCATAGATCAACATTGTTATAACTTTTAACAACACTTTAGTTTCGTATATAATCAGTCGACACATTCAGTATTTGTTACAATACTAAGAAAGTCTTAAACGTTCATGAGAACATTCTTTTCATATTTCATCTGTGTATTCGCTTGTTATTTTTTAGATAATTGTATATATATGTATCATATTTTAAAAGTTGCATTAAACTTATGTAAATGCATTCACCGTCATTGATTCTTTCCTAAGTTAGCCCCAACCACTAGGGTCATCCTGCGACAACCCTGTCTTCACCACCCTTTCTGTTGTTTTTTGTCTCTTTCCTTGTATTATCAAGTCCTTGTTTGCAGTACAGTGTGGACCTACGATGCCAATGCGTTCGGACGCTGTGGTTTCTATAGGACCTTATATCTCATTTTGGAGATATATGGAAGTTATTGCCGATGGGGATTCTTCCGTATACGCAAAGATCCAAAAGGAAGTTCCTGTTTAGGGGAAATATGTGACCAAAATTGAATGTGCCAACCATGTGACCAAGTGTTTACGGAGTAATTTGGAAAAGTTGGTTACTGAACACCCCTTATACAAAGTGGCCAATAAACTAACCAAAGCCGTCAGGATAAGGATTGTCAGTAGTGTTCGTTGCGAAGTTAGAATGAGATCAAAAGAGTTGGATAAAGCAGAAGTAAACAAAGATATACAAAAGGACATTACAAACAGCATTCATCATATTTTTGGAAAGCACGATAATTGTAACAAAGACTTTTGAAAAGCGAAATATTCTACAGAAACACATGAATCCCTAAATAATAAAGGTACTGAACAATGTACAAACAAAAATGATATTGACAAAATACTAGAAGAGCAGACAAATTTTGGACGGATGGCACTTTATTGGATGAGAAAGAGTCGCGGAATGGCACATCTCTGACTTACGTCAGTCTTGATAAGCAGATGTTAGATGATGTTGCAGTTATTTTAAATCGGGTTGCCTCAAAAAGTCATCGCCTGCTAGGAAATTTCACAACAAACCTTGCTGAAGCTTGGATGCATATCCGTATGAAGTTTGATGGTTGAAAAGTTCACAATGTATGCAACCGAGGAAGCTGACAGGCAAGGTGCTATGGAGCAGCCATAAGTCTAATTTTGAACCCCAATTGGCCCCACAAGTGTTGGAACAGCGTTCTTGAACGAGTGATGGACATATATCTTCCGCATTCTACCAGAAGAGAGATAAGGCTATACAGACCAAAAAGCGGACCAGAAAGCAGCCAGAGCAGCTTGCAAGGAGGTGACGTAAAAAGAACAAAAGTGTAAATGAAAGAAAAAGCAAGAAAGCTGCGTTAGAATAAGTTCCACAAGCACTTGCTGTTGAGCCATGCTATAATGACAATACATTGAAGGCATTGTCCAGTGCATATTTAGAAAGACACGTTCCATTGTCTGAGCAAAAAACACGGGTTATTGAGAGGCAAACTGTTCACCAGGCTCTTTCCCATGTATGACAGACTTAAAGAAATAAGCGACTTACGGCATCCAGTTTTTCAAAAATTGTCAAAACAAAACCAAAACTTCATGTACAGCCATTGGTGAAAGCTCTTTTATATTCATCATTCCGGGGAAATACCTACGCAATGAAAGGCCTAGGGCTGCATGAGAAGAGGAGCTCCATATATGAGTATGTGTTACTAAAAGCGGACGAGGGTGTTAATGTCAATGTTGCCAATATTGGCACGGTTAAATACACGGATGTCAAACACTTAGGTGCCAGTCCAGATGGTAAAGTCTTTGAAGTGGGAAAAGAAACTGGATTACTGCAAGTGAAACAATTGCTTCAAAAGAGGAAAATGACTGTAACAGAGGCCACCACATTAAGTATCGAAGTTATGTCTTGAATTCAAAGACAATAAATTAAACCTTAAAAGGACTTATCCGTATTATTGTCAGTACCAAGGACAGGTCAACATTTGTAAAACAAAACTCACAGCCTTCTACATGAATGCCGTTTTACCGGAACTCTCAGCACCAAGACATGGCAAATATCCTGGAAAAAGAGAACCAGGAATTTGGGTAGGTTTAGTTATTCATAGAACGGTTTATTGCAAGAAAATATAATGGCCTCTAGGCAAAGATTATGATAAACAGTAAAATCCCCGGTCATTAAGGTAAGTGTTAGGCTTTTCAAGTGTCATATATTTGTGATTTTTCCTACATGTATGTAAAAAGGAGATGATTTAATTAGCAGTTTAAAATTTAATACTTTCCTGTTTCCAACTGAATATAGATATAAAAATCAACAGGAAAAGCAGCATTCAAGGACGACAGTCAACCACGAACACACATAGAAACAAAGAACAAATTTAAAGATGATTATAAGGTCCAATAACCCAGATATAGATCAGTTTAGCATATTGTCTATTCGTAAACGTAAACGACGGTCACATGGTCTCCGGAAGAACCATAATCTTAAACGTAAATTTAAGAAAATCTTTACTGTTGCAGACCTTTATGCTATTTATAAAAAATCGGGTAGACACGCCCTCCTTAGCAAAGTAGTCAGTCTGTCTTTTTCTTGCTTACAGAAGCTTGCCGAAGAAGCGGATGCCATTTATGTCCATACTAATCCATTATATGAGGTTGCACCTATTATTCAAAGTCACTCGCAACATATTTTGCGTCCACATATAGAAGCTCCATCTGACCATCAAAGGCATTTTTTGAAGATAAATTATGTTGATAAAGGCATCGATTTCATTAATTTAGCAGGTATTTTAATGATATGCGGGTGACTGACAAAATTCCAAAGTATTTCAAGAATATTGAGACTCCTGTTATATGTTACAAGTATAAGAAATCTACTAGAAATCTTATTTTCAATTATAATAGGATCGAAACATCTACTCCTACTGATTGAGATTGTCAAAATTCTAAATTTTGTTACGAATCTGCCGGTCACATTCTTACTGGAAATCTTGATGTAATTGAGGATAAGAGGATTCGGCATTTAATTGCCAAAGGGCCTACGTATCGCCTGCCATCTGATATTGATTTTAATGCCTGTCGCAATGAAATTGCGGGTTCTTTAACGGATTTCTGTACAAAGTGGTATAAGCGAGAAAAAGCAGATCAACATGCACTTACTGCTTGGATGAAAACTATTTCAGAAATTGTTGAATTACGTATTTTATTTTACGAATCAAATCTATCCCTGCTTCCATGGCCTTCTACTTGCAATTTACGACACCTTAAGAAGGGTATTCAGAATTTACCTACTAAATTTTCTCTAGTTCTAGCAGACAAAGCTTCCAACAATATAATTATTGTCTGACGACTACATTATATCAATACTTTGAATGCTGAGCTAGCGAGTACTTCTGCTTATCTAACTACACCTCTGCTGGAGACAGACATTGTTTCCCAGCATGTGACCTTTATGGAGACTATAAAGGTTTCTGTAGTTAGTAAGCAGACGAAGCTCCCTACAATGTACTGGATGCTGTAACCTTATAAAAGAAAAAAAATGCTTCAGCTTATTCAGAAGACATTTGCTAAATTAGGTACAACTGTTCTAGCTTGTAATAATGTCCGGGCTTTTTTTTACTTACGCCCCCATTGATAAATATAATTTGTGGACATGTACTGATGTTTGTAGAGCCTTATCTTTTCTTCTGGATAACATCTTTATAAGATACGGTTAATCTATTTACCGCCAGGTTGTTGGTATTCCTATGGGTACTAACTGTGCGCCACTTGTTGCAGATTTGTTTTTGTACTGCTATGAAAGAGATTTTATGTTGAGTTTGTCACCTGCTAGCGAGGGTGAAATTATTGATGCCTTTAATAATACTTTTCGGTATCTTGATGACATACTCAACATTGATAATCCGTTCTTTGCTCATATGGTTACTAACATTTATCCACAAGAGCTCACGTTGAATACAGCCTACAGTTCGGATACAGTAGCAGCATTTCTCGATCTTCATCTCTCGATTTCAAATGATTGTAATCATACTTAAATCTATGATAAAAGAGATGATTTCAATTTTAACATCGTTAACTATCCACACCAGGATTGAGATGTACACATGACGTTAAACATAATATTTAACACACACACGCACCCACGCACGCACGCAGACACACATACGCACACGCACGCACACGCACACACACACACACACACACACACACACACCTGTATTTATAGTAAATTTTAAAGAAACAACTATTAAAGATGAATGGCCACCCTTTTTGTAGTATTATCAATTAACAAATTTAACTCATATGAACATTTCTTGATAGTCCCGGTGAGGGACATATAATTTAAATCCACTACTAAGTTGTATGTAAATTGTCGGTATATATTGTTTTGTATTGATTTCGATTTAAATGAACATGTTTATGTTTATTTAAATCGAAATCAATACAAAACATTGACGGAGAACTTTAAACATCGAATTAATATACATACGTGAAATGTACTTGAATTCAAATCCAAAAGGATGCAATTACCAACTATTTTAATAGGGTATAAGTAAAATGTTGGTGCATAATCAAAATAATATTTGATGACAAATCGACATACAAGAGGAAGAACATAGACAGAAGAACGGACAGGTAAGATGCATAAGGCATGATTAACATGCATAGATAGACTTGTAAATAACTAATGATTACACACATTAAGCAGTTGCAACTTACGTAAAATACATGGGTCAGATCTCTGACCTCTCACTACTTAGGTGCGAAAGTTTGGAATTTATTTTATGGATGCTGATTATACTCAGGTTGTGTGTGTGTGTAATAAGTCAGATTGTCCCATTATATTGAAAATGAGATTTGTTGTTATAAAACGTTCATTCGTATAAGAAGAAAAGTTATAATACATGTATTATAGCATGGGGAGTACGGACATATTTGAAAGGCAGTGAAAGGATGATATGATTAGCATGACATATTAGCCAGAATTTGACCGATCGATTATCAGTCAAGTGAGACATGTCCAAAATTGGTGAGGGGACACAATCTGTGTTTGCCGACTTCAGTACTTTATAAATAAAACAATGAAGTTATATAATAAGTGTATTCAAAGTCTTATAGTTACATTGTCTTTTGTCTTTTGGTTTTGTCTGATTTCAAAATGCCAGTTTGGATGAATGTATTATATACAGTAACAAACATTGTATTATATACAGTAACAAACATTTCCATATTTCACGATAAGGGTAACACTACGTATAGCCGCTTCACTTTCATGGAAGCGCAAATAAATATTATGGAATGATTTTTTAACACTAGTATAATTGTGTAATGAACAATGTTATATGTATTTATTCTAAAGTTGTGATTATCCCAGAACTAAGTTTGTACAGCTCAGTAAGTGTGCCAGGTTCCCTGCCAGGACTTGAACCTGGATCTCTCTTCTCGAAAGAAAAGCATGCTTCCTTACACTACAGAGATGTTCCCAACAGCACAGAGCGTAAAAGAAATTAATCAGCCAACTTAAATTTAGATTAAACATATTTTACTTCAAATTATGTATATTTACATAATCCATTCTAGTCACTGATCTTAACTCTTACAGTATGTCCTTTGTATGTGCCAGATGAAGCTGCAGGTTATGCTTATAAATTAATTCCAACACTTCATTAAAAAGAAACCCAGTGAAAACAAGCAAATTCAGCGAAGTACCAAGTCCACTATATGTGAAATCACACATCGTAAAATAATGGATACTCCTCAATCCTGCCAAATTTCATAAGACATCATTTTTTTATTTAAATTAACAGCATCCTAGAACTTTGACCAACTGACCTGAATAACAATGCAGTGCTTCCTTTCAATGAGTTTCACATTTTGATGAAGTTTTGATGAACTCCATTTAGGCTGTTGTGAGTGCCACCTTGTGAAATGCATCTGGCAAAGAGAAGGAAGGCTTGGATTATTGTTTATACAGCTATAGAACCGTTTTATTACCGAGCACAAACTAGTTTGAAACGATAGCAAAACGAACTCAAAACGCGGCACAAAACAAACGCGTTTAACTGGGTTTCTGCAGATCAACCAATGAAAATTGAAGAAAAACGTTTCCAACGTTTTTTTCGGCTGAAAACGGGTTTGTCTCATTTTGAGTTTTTGCGTTTGTAAGTTTAGCCAATCAGGTTGCTGATATTTAGTTTGGCCAATCAGAACGCGAAACGCCTAAACTGTAAACAGACACTGAGCAAACGGTAAAAAACGGGTTTCTGCGTTTTTCCGTTTGACCAATGAGAATGCAGATCATTTAACTACTAAAACATTCCGTTGCACTAAATAAATTTATATAATTATTTCGCAGCAGACGAATATTATTTTATATTAATGGCGATACTTTGTTAAGCTATACATGGTGTTGTATAAAGAATGAGTTACATAGCTATATGATACATGTATATTTATTTGCGTTATGGGATTAACACTAAGTGGATTGAATAAACAGCCGCCGCGCATGAAATGAATGACACGCTTACTGCGTGTGTGTGTACTATGTGTTAATTGTATATTCATAATAACTGACACGCTGAACGGCGGAGTTGACTATACGCATTAAATATAAAGTGTTAAACAATTATACATGATTATATTGATCACGATTCGGTTCTTAGAATACATTTAGTGCAAATCAAACGTAATGTTTAAAGAGTCAAACATACTTTATATTTGGGACGTCATAGAGAACCCTATTTATATATACGTCTTTTATTGTGCTTACACATCATGGGTATAGCGATACAAACTAATTATAACAAATCAACTTTAAACGTATGATAAATACAAATACACAAAACAATTTAACGAATCGACATATTATGAAAATGTCATTCGGCGGATCCAACATGCAGCTGTGCAAAGTACACGCATCTTTCAAAGCGTCATATACTGTTTATTTTTTACTAATTGCATGTAATAAAGTATTATGTTATAAAGTGTTATTACATTTATAACAACAACGTTTTGAAATTTCACATTCATAATGCTGTTTTTTAATAATTTACAAACTTCAAAAATGGGATTTTGAATTCAGATAACTATTTGATAAATATATTCCGCCTCATGCGTATGGTGGCATGTGGCTGCCACGCACATAATTTAAGTTGACATAAATTATCGTGACTTTATGGTCATTTTATTTCGACTTTTCGTGATAATTTCTCTTTGAAGGCGACATAATTTCACGAATATAAAAATAAAAAACACGATAAAATATCTCAACAATTAATAAAAAGTCGCGATAATGCTTCGCCGTGCCATTCAAATAACGACTTAAGATATCTAATAATAGAATTTTGGTTATGCGGATAGTTTCTGTCATTTACGTGAGGACCACGTAGCGATCAGAATAAGGCAATTTTGTGATTCTGATGGTTTTGTGTTTTGCATTTATTAAATCGCTTATTTCACATCCAAATTTAAATATCTTTATTGTTTTATACAGTGCATGCATATTCTGAGCTTTCCAATGATATATGGTATTGCAAATCTATAAAATACTGAAAAAGTTATTCTGGGGACCAGGCAGTACCATACTTTTTTTTACCATAAATATAGCAGGGGGCCAACAAATAAACTCGGTAGTCAAAGGTTTTCCGCAAAATTCTTTTTTAGATATCTTAAGTCGTTATTTGAATGGCACGTTGAAGCATTGTCGCGACTTTTTATTAATTGTTGAGATATTTTATCGTGCTTTTTATTTTTATATTCGTGAAATTATGTCGCCTTAAAAGAGAAATTATCACGAAAAGTCGCAATAAAATGACCATAAAGTCAAGATAATTTAGGTCAACTTAAATTAAGTGCATGGCAGCCACATGCCACCATACATGCGGAGAATTACAAATAAACACATAAAAAATAATCACACTAACAAAGAGGAAAAAGCATGCAAACATATAGCTACTAAAGGATATTAACATGTATCTAAGAGAAGCTTAAACATATATGTATACATGTATAAACGTATATGTATTGTTTTAAATTAAAACCAAAAAATAAAAAAAATAAACGTATAAGAAACAACAATATTATAACATATCAATGACTTCAAATGTTACGATTAATTTAATGAAGGTCTGCGCTCCCGTTATTAAACGATAATCTGAGCAAATGAACGATAAACTAAGACCACACTTTTTTCTAGAAATGATATATATTCATAATCAAGAATCGTTGTCAGTCTTTCATGTTTTAATTCTGATGATCACTGATTTGACGTACCAAGTGTATATGTATAATGGAAAGTGTACTAATTAATTGCTATACAACAAACCAATTAGCCGAAATGACAATTGACGACACGTGCACTTTAGTCGCCATATTTAGTATGTATTCGTTATTTACATAAAATATATTATGGTGAACACTGTGAACTAATTTTTACGGCTTTTTGTTATATTATGAACGGAATTATTTATCTATAATTAGACCACACTTTTCATTAAAGTTATGAAAGAAAACAAGCATGTCACATGTATGTTACTTTAATAAATATATCAACTTGAATAGTGTCAAATACAACAATAAACCTATACAGTTATTGTTATCGACCAGTCATGTATACGCACAAATTCAACCAGGCTGTTTAACAAACGTGTAGTAACGGGTGAATAATTATCAAAATGGAATGAAAAATAAAGAAGATTAGACCATGTGAAAGTTCTTTTGAAACGAAACGGATTGGTAGCCTTCCCCGACCCACCACGCCACGTCGTACCCCACCTCCTCACCCCACAAACCCCACGTCCACTCTACCCCATCCAACACACACACGCACACACACACATATATAAGCGTTGTCCGCCTATCTGTATCATTACATGTTGTTGTGTTTCATAAGTTTATTTTAACTGAATTTGTTTGAAACGTTTATTTATATGTATAACGCATTCAATGAAATCGCATCGAAATAGAGTCAGGTAATTAAACTGTGCTTGCAACTAATAATGCTTAATTATACTCATTCTCCATAAGACAGCTTCCTCGGTAGCTCAGTGTAAGGCATTGTGCTTGGAACTATAAATGTTCATATATAACGAAATTTGATGTTAACTATACATACTTGCCACTTTTTCATAGCCTCGTCTGTCGAATAGGGACGTTCACGGACCTATCTATAGTGTTCCCGAGCACGTTAAAGGACCATAGGCATATCTTCATTATTCTGAATAAATCAAGTTATCGGATTTGTATGTATCCCAAACCCTTCTTCTGGAACGGCTCTAATTAACATTGCATGTGTTGACAAACCATTAAACACCATTTAAATATTTCCGTATTTTGTTATAGCGCCGCTTACTGATGTGCAATGGGTACACTTAAATTGTGTAGAACACTCGCTTATCCATACACTCTAATATCGATTTTCACTTGGTTAAAGGGAGTACATCAGGATTATTAGTTCTTTTAAAATTGTTCAAATATATTATTTCGCTATTAAAATAAGAAAAATAAACTAAATGAGCCATAAACGACCAAAGTAAATTACACCGAACACATACAATTAAAGACATAAATATGGTATTGACTAACTAAGGTTACGTGCCAGGGATAGCTATTTTAATCTTGGCGGTAAAACAAATCGCAGCATCTTGCAAAGCGATCGTCATGTGTCAGTATCGCCGCGTTGATCACGTGTGACGGCTATTTATAATCTGGTGATTACTCCATGGCCTAATAAGCCTTGCTGTAATTTATAATTAGTAAGTATTGCGCTGTAGTATAGGAAGCTTAATGATCTATCTATACTTAGAGCCATTTCACAATATAATTTAGTAATTTCATAGCTTTGTATTTTATTAATGCACGTGTTGCCTCCAAAGCCTGATGTACTTCCTTTAAGTTGCGGAAGGACGATATAATTCGTGCATTAAAAAAAAAAAAGGAAATTAATAAATGAGGTAACATAAACGTTTTTGTTCTATTATCTTAGCACTTCATCAGGTATACGTATGCTAAATTGTAGAATAGATCTTTATATACGCCGTGATTGTTTAGCTGTTGAATTAGAAAGGTCTGTTGTTTCGATCTCTACATGTACATAATACATAATATCGTGCTCATAATACATTTGGCTATATTTAGATCATAGTATGTGTATCTCTTTGTGCGCGATAAACTAGTTTCCCACGCATCATATATCCGTATCATATATCCGTCTTGTGCAGTAAGTGGCTCGCCGCGGCGGTATTGCACCGCTCACGGAATAGCAATAAACAGGATATGTGTCATAAAACTATGTTTCCCTAAATGGTACGTGCTTTTGTCATATACCGACGTATGTACCCTAATTAGGCTGTACTTCAACAGGGCACCGCAATAGCTGATTAGTGGATGTGTGGTTTATTGTTAGTTGCGGGCACGTGGAGAGCGTGTCATACTGCAAATCCAAATTTAATACGTGCCACTCCTCGAGTGTTTTGGTCACCAGGTGGCGGGGACTTACGGCATATATATATATACTCCCTGGTACTATAGAAATTAGATGCTGTGTCATTTATTATGTTGTTGTTTTTTTGTTGTTTTTTTTAATCAGCTATTTGAAAAATAAACACGTACTAAATATATTTGTTCAATGTCTACTTTTCCGCAAAAGTAAAGTCCTTATTATCTGACGCTCGTATTAATGAACAAGTATTAGACCATGTCCATGCATTCGGAATATACTGAATTTCGCCCTAAGTATACATTACTCAACTTTTATAATCGGTAACCAAGGTTTTTTGAAATAACACGAATACTATAAACTGGAAATCACCGAAACACATACCAATATTTTATTAAGTTTATCAACAATGTAATCTGGAAAACAATGATTTCAGATTACTTTGTTAATAAACTTAATAAAAGATTGGTATGTGTTTCGGTCATTTCCAGCTTTTAATATTTCTGTTATTTCGGGTTACCGATTATAAAAGTTGAGTAGTGTATATGTATCAAGATATGCGGTGTTGCCGGTGACTTACTGTCAGATTTTCGGAAAAACAGTTTAATTCCGACATTTTCATACACGCTGTACTGTTTTTGCGTGCTTTCCCTATGTACTGATGGATTTTTTTGTTCCAAATAACGTCACTTCAGTTA
Source organism: Cyrtodaria siliqua (assembly GCA_037043455.1). Taxonomy (NCBI): domain Eukaryota; kingdom Metazoa; phylum Mollusca; class Bivalvia; order Adapedonta; family Hiatellidae; genus Cyrtodaria; species Cyrtodaria siliqua. The sequence goes on from JAWPHD010009119.1 coordinate 78,774, forward strand.
TGCGAGAAAGATTTCCCCCTTGGATTTTTTTCGATTTTTTAGCAATGCCTGTTCGCCTTTTCGATTTTTATGTTTAAAAACATATTTTCACTAAGCATGCTGCAATAACATAGTAAACATTGTATTCATAATGATATTTAATAATTAAAAACATATCAACAGCGGATTTGTTGATTTAGGACAATGTGTATCTTTAACATGAATTATTTAATTACGTTTTGTACAGTGCAAGCTTTATCTAATGTGCCCGCTGTCACCGAGCTTCGTCGTGCAGTCATATTTATTTATCAAACAATGCTATCAATGTATCAATGTATATAGGAACAGAACAGAGGACTGGTATCCTGAACTGTTATTTACGAGTGTCCGTGGAGCGTCCATTACTGATCATTACAGTCACAGTTGGGGTTCTCAGCGCCTTATATGTTGGCCAATCACATGTTGTGACATAGAGTCAGTTACTCCCTTTTATTTCAATCAGCCAGTCACATTTAACGAACTAAATAATGCATGGTACAATCCTAAATTTTAATTATGCATACTTTATTGTTTTATATAATTTTATCAGGAGACATAACATTTTCACCTATGATTTGCGACGAATAATGATTTAATTTATAATTAAAGAGGCACTTTATAACAGGCTGAAATTTATTTTCAGTATATGATAGATAGATAGATAGATAGATACTTTATTGACTTAAACTTTTACAGTTTCTCATCATTACATACATAATTTGTAATACATAATTATAATCACATGACAGGTTACACATACTTCCACACACTCACTTATAGTTCAATTTTCAAAACTCCTTAATTAATCATAGCTCATATAAATCACACATTTTGATCAATAATCCAAGGATATCAAAAAACAAAAGGAATTATATATAAAATAACAATTTATGTGAGGATGTACTTGAATATATTTTAAGAAATAATATTTGGAATAGAACACCTGACAGTAAACGCCTCTGACAAATATTTACTTAAATTATATATATGTTATTTGTATTGTTAATACAACGTGCACTGGTCAAAATAACTATACGAGCAGACGAAAACTATCTGGTATTTGATACTCTCAGAAACTAATTTATTGAATAGTTTAAAACTATAAGGAATAAAACACATTATTAATTTAGTTTACTTCCGTTCTTGTACTTTCTGCATATATTGTGTGCACATATTAATAATTAGCTATTAGGTCTGTGAAATAATTAGAAATAAAAAAAAGTAAACCAGATATAACTATTTTACCACATTGCAATGAAGTATGACAACGTTGTTTTCTTATTGGAATCGGTAAAAGTTAAATAATATAACTTCACAGGAAATCGAGTTCTTCAAAGTTAAGTTAATACGTTTTTCTTATTATAAGTAACTGTATGACTTTGTTTATATCTCTCAATAACGGCAATATCTGCAGATTTCGAAACATTATAGTTTAGGTTTAAAACACGGCAGTCTTGATCTTCGTTATTTAAATTCGCGGCGTCCAGTCAATTTAATTAAATTCGTGCCGTTTTTGACTGTTTCTTGTCGTTCGTGTGTGTTTTAAAGTAAAGAATTCTAAGTTCATACTATGTACTATGATGTATATATCGGCGCATTCATGCATTTAACACGCTATTCACGCTTTATTTCCAATCTGTTTACTTTTTTTTGCAATCGTAACGGTGCATAATTGTATTCAAATTAAACCAGGAACATATGTTTCACAATATAGGACATAATAGCTATGTACACCGTTGTTATAAAAAAATGTTTCATTACGCGCAATTTAATGTAATTAATATTTGAATCAGCTTGATTCATATTAAAGGGATAAAGACAATCTGAATTTCTTTAAAACTCGCGGCATCCCGTTAGTGTTTCTTCGTTTATTGCATATTTTGTTTTTGTATATTACTACATTTGGCATTATTGCACCAATATAGTATTTATCCCGTGGTAGTTTAACGAACATATATTGAAAACTCTTAGATGATATAACCTTTAATTTGAAAATATATTCAAGCAACGTTAGAGGGACACATCGCAATCTTGTTTATTTTTTAAACTCACGGCGTCCGGTGGATAACTTACATTTGTTCAATCATTTATATTAGTTATAAGAATAGTAATAAGCAAATTGTATTGTATTGCACCAATAATATATTAAAACGTATAGTAAAGTAAGACGAAAAAGAGAATACTTAAAATAGTACCTATTTAAATGTAACCAGGTTAAAAGTAAACATGATTCTGGTTATATAAATCAAGACACCCATTTCAAACTCTTCAATGTTGCCGTGGGTCCCTTTAAAACGAACATCATAATTGAATGATACACCGGAGGTGCTTATTTTAATAAAATTATTCAAGATTGCTCCGCGTCCCTTTAGAATCATTTGTGCATTCCCTATACATGCAATATATATCTTATTTTTTAATTTCACACGGATCAAAAACACGTTACTGGATTCTAGCGCATGACTAAACAAATTTCTTCTTCTTCATATAATGGGGCTAAAACAACAGATGTGGCTATATTGGGACAGTGATAGAGGGAGCTAATAAAAAATACAAATTATGAATATGATATGTATCGGATAAACGCGGGGCAGAGGTGTTAGCTCCAAACCACAATGCATTATCCACTGATCCACCGAGGCCACTTTGTAAATGAACATATTCAGTACTATATCTCTCAAATTATATATAAATCTATACATTCTGCAATGCTTTTCAAATCAGCTATTCCCATCTTCCTCTGTGTCACACTTGACTCCTATTTTTTATTATTAACAATGGAAATTTACCATGTTTACCAATTTAAATATTAATATTAATTAAATTATATTCGTATAATACAATCTTTTAATATTTTGTCTATTCAAATCTCGTATTTCTCGTAGGTTCTGTTTTTCCTTTTTCCGGGTTTTCCCTTATTTCCATTATGGCTAATGCTGTTTTCAATTTATTATGTACACTGAGTATATTCCCTGAATGTACGAACTATTTTTACAGAACAGAACATTCATTTTATTTAACTTGTACATACGTACATCGTCATTTATGCCTATTTTAATACAATTTTTCATACATAAGTATAAGTCACGTGATTCTGCAAATCGATCATTTTATATCAGCAGTTGAGTAATATATATATAGCAAATAACTATTACATGAGGATGAAAATGCAAGCGATTCTTTTACAACACTGTTTAATATAGAATATTTATGTTTCATTCTTCCGGTATGTATATTGTGAAAATATATAATTACTGATGTCTCTAATTAAATCGCAGTGCGCGGGTACACACTACGCGAGCTGTGGATTAAACAATTAGTGATTGTCGATGTCGGGTGCTTATGGCACTAACACAGTTGTTGCATATCGAAAATCCAGGCTAATTAAACGATGAATTTAGTTAAGCACATGTTAACTCGATGGTGGCATGAATATAAATGGTGGGTGAATGCATGGGGTTTGCACATAGGAATAGGAATTAGCATAATTATGCCTCAACTATTGTTTGTAATTAATATAAATTTAAATATCAACATTAATTAAATTGTATTCGTATAATCCACTCTTTTAACAATGTGTCTATTTAAATCTCGCATCTCAAGTGGGCATTTGTTGTCCTGCATAATTATGGATAGTTACTACTTTTACCGTGTTATCCCTTGTTGTAAATGGTTTTATCTTTATACATTTACATTATTTTTGATAACTGTTTCTTTCATTCATCTTTCATCAGTTTTTGCGCACAATGTGAACTATTTATGTGTCGACGTGCCGTAAAACAGCATTCATTCATTCATTCATTCACTCATTATTTTGACCATTTTTCGGGTTTTGCCTTATTTCCAGTATGGCTCTCTCTCATGTATTAGGTTAACTGAGTATATTCCATTTATCTACAAACTAAATTTTACAGCACTGATTAATTTGAAATATTTATTTTTCATACTTCCAGTATGTATTATGTGAAAATATCTAATTACTGATGTCTCTAATTCAATCGCAGTGCACTTGTACACACTACGCGAGCTATGGATTAAACAATTAATGATTGTCGACGTCGGGTGTTTTTGGCAATAAAATCCAAAACCTGGCTAATTAAACGATGCATCTAGTCTGGGTTCTATATGCCATTTTTGACCCAGATTTAGTTAAGCATATATTAACTCGATGGTGGCATGAATATAAATGATGGGCGAATGCATGGGGTTTGCACGTAGGGAATTAACATACTTATTAAGCAACAACTTTTGTTTCTAATTATTATAAATGTTTATTTCATTTGCTGCATCAATCAATCACTCTTAAACGGACGATCGTAGAAGAGAATTATCTAATTATACTGTCCTGTTTTTAATTGGTCAAACGCAAAAAAAGGTAAAAACTCAAAAACGCGTTTGCAAACTCTGCGCATGCGCTCTACGCGCGTTTGGAAACTATGCGCATGCGCACGACGCGCGTTTGGAAACGCCCGTTTCAGAGCGTTTGGAAACGGAAAAACTGTGAGAATGCGCACTTTAAGCGTTGGCAAACCCGTTTTCGGTCGTTTTCCGTTTTTAAACGATAAACGAACGACAAACTGGTTTGAAACGGTAGATAAACGGTAAAACTCGGTAATAAAACGATTCGATAGCTGTATCTCTGAAAACGGACAACAACAAGAGGTCAATGACCCTGAAGCTCTATTATTAGGAGTTGATAGATTAGCATTGATGTGAATTTTTATGAAAATCTGTCAAGTAGTTTCAGAGGAGTAGTCGCTACAAATGTTTACTATATAACTCTACGTAAACAAAGATGGTCGCTGGCTGCCATGTTTAATATCGAATGAAAATAATTTTCAACAAGGACCAACATCATGTCATGCTGGTCATTTTAGAAAAAGTTCCATATCTGATTAAATATCAGTTATAGTTTTTAAGAAGTAGTTGTACAGATTTATTTATGTTTTAAATTATTTTTTAGCTATGGCGACCATTTTGAAATTCCGGCTAACCTGAAATTTTGGTAGGATCGACTAGACATCAAAATAATTTTTTTAGCCAGGGCGACCATCTTGAAATAGCGGCCGACCTGAAATTATGCTAGGATCAACTAGACATCAAGTGCAACATTCCTGTGAAGTTTCATGAGAATCCGTCAAGTAGTTTCAGAGTAGTCGCTACAAGTTTTTATTATGTTACTCTATGTAAACAAAGATGGCTGTCGAATCAAAATAATTTTCGACAAGGATCAACATCATGTCATGATGATCATTTTAGAAAAAGTGCCATATCAATATCAGTTTTAGTTTTCAAAAAGTAGTCGCTCCAAATGTTTTTTTTAAATCTATTTTTATTCGTGGTGGCCATCTTGAACTTCCAGCCGACCTAAAATGTTGCTAGGATCAACTAGACATCAAGAGCAACATTCCTGTGAAGGTTCAGGAAAATCCGTCAAGTAGTTTCAGAGGAGTAGTCGTTACAGGTTTTTACTATATGACTCTATGTAAACAAAGGTGGACGCTTGGTGCCATCTCGACAAGGACCAAAAACATGTCATATGTTGATTATTTTAGAAAAAGGCCTATATCAGTATCACTTATGGCTTTCAATAAGTAGTCGCTACAAACTTTTTTTTTTAAAATCTATTTTTAGCTTTATTGGCCATCTTGGATGTTACATCAATGTGAATTTTTGCTAGGATGAACTAGTCTTCATGGGCTACATTCCTGTAAAGATTCATGAAAATCCATCCAGTAGTTTCAGAGGAGTAGTCGCTACAAAACAGTTAAGGGCGGACACCGCACCACAGTAAGACTCTGCTGATCTTTGATCAGTAGAGCTAAAAACAAACAAAAACTTGTGATTTAACGAGCATTTAAAGTTTTAAAATCAAATACGGATCTGTTTCACAATTTACTAGAACATGTAAACGCAAGAGTTAGCAAGCTTGTATACCTTTTTAAAAGAGCATACATTTTAAATCAGTTTAATGCAAAAGTGACGGTAACATATTATACAAAAAGTCAATGATCTTTAGTTCATTATCAGTCGGGTTTACATTGCGGTATTGATTCATACTAAAGATTGCTCATTCGTCCCCAACGTCGTTCGTAAATAGCAAATAAAAACCAGTCTGTTCTGAAACCGAGAGTTGTTTCCGGCGATGCATATGTATAAACAAAACAAGAGGTCAATGACCTTGAAGCTCTACTGATAGATTTTTGATAGCTAGGTCAACATTCCTGTGAAGTTTCATGAAAATCCATCAAGTAGTTTCATAGGAGTAGTCGCTACAAGTTTTCATTATATAACTCTATGTAAACAAAGATGGCCGCTGGCGGCCATGTTTAATGTCAAATCAAAATAATTTTTGACAAGGATCAACATCATGTCATACTGATCATTTTAGAAAAAGTCCCATATCAATATGACTTATAGTTTTCAAGAAGTAGTCGCTACAAACTTGTTTTTTGAAAATCTACTTTTAGCCGTGGCGGCCATCTTGAATTTTCAGCCGACCTGAAGTTTTGTTAGGATCAATTAGACATCAAGAGCAACATTCGTGTGAAGTTTCATGAAAATCCATCAAGTAGTTTTAGAGGAGAAGTCGCTACAGTTTTCATTATATAACTCTATGTAAACAAAGATGGTCGCTGGCAGCCATGTTTAACGTCGAATCAAAATAATTTTCGACAAGGATCAACATCATGTCATGCTGATCATTTTAGAAAAAGTCCCATATCAGTATCACTTTTAGTTTTCAAGAAGTAGTCGCTACAAACTTATTTTTTAAAAATCTATTTTTAGCTGTGGTGGCCATCTTGAATTTCTGGCTGATCTGAAATGTTGCTAGGATCGATTAGACATTAAGAGCAACATTCCTGTAAAGTTTCATGAAAATCCGCCAAGTAGTTTCAGAGGAGTAGTCGCTACAAGTTTTTACTATATAACTCTATGTAAACAAAGACGGCCGCTGATCATTTTAGAAAAAGTCCCATATCAATATCACTTATAGTTTTCAAGAAGTAGTCGCTACAAACTTGTATTTTGAAAATTTATTTTAAGCCGTGGCGGCCATCTTGAATTTCCGGCCGACCTGAAATTTTGCTAGGATCAATGAGACATCAAGAGCAACATTCCTGTGAAGTTTCATGAAAATCCGTCAAGTTGTTCAGAGGAGTAGTCGCTACAAGTTTTCATTATATAACTCTATGTAAACAAAGATGGACGCTGGCAGCCATGTTTAACGTGGAATCAAAACGATTTTCGACAAGGACCAACATCATGTCAAACTGATCATTTTAGAAAAAGTCCCATATCAATATCACTTATAGTTTTCAAGAAGTAGTCGCTACAAACTTGTTTTTTAAAAACCTATTTTGATATTTGGTGGCCATCTTGGATTTCACATCAACATGAATTTTTGCTAGGATCACCTAGACTTCATGGGCAACATTTCTTTAAAGTTTCATAAAAATCCATTCAGTAGTTTCAGAGGAGTAGTCGCTACAAAAAAGGTTTACGGACAGACAGACGGACGCAGCACCACGGCATAAGCTCTGCTGATCTCTTCAGTATTTTGTCGCCATTGAACAAATAATAGACGCCATAACTAATTATTAGCGGTTGGTAACTACGCTTGTTGTTCAGCCATACCCTTTCAGATTCGCCGACACCGCTTGCACGGTCGCGGACGCAGACTTTCCGAACAGCGACCTCATGTATGTTCGTTCACCCGCCATTTACGGTGTCGATATAAAAAACAACACAGTCCGGCTGGTTAGCGATATATTGCATCACACTCCAATTGATTTTAGCGTGAACTGAATCATCTAAAAATCCATTTCTAACCGTGGCCGCCGTTTTTATTTTCAGTCCGACCTGAAATTTTGCTAGAAACAACTACACATCATCAGCAACATTTCTGTGAAGCTTCATGACAATCTGTCAAGTTCTTTCACAGGAGTGGTCGTTACAATTTTTAAATAGTTAACTGTGTAAACAGACAAGGCTGCTCCCAGTCATGTTTCACCAAAATGATTTCTGACAATGACCAACATCTTGTGATGTACATCATGTTACAGAAAGTCCCATATCAATATCAGTTATACTTTTTAGGAAGTTATCGCTACACATTTGTTTTGTTTTAAGCTTACTTTTAACAGTGCCGGCCGTCTTGCATTTTTTGCCCAGCCTGAAGATTTGCCAGGTTCAACTGGGCTGCAAGAGCAACATCCCTCTACAGTGTCATGAAGGTCCACCAAGTAGTTTCAGAGTAGGCGCAACAATTTTTTATACAAGTCCTTATTATATCACTCCATGTCTGGCGGGCATGTTTGATGTGGAATCAAATTAGTTTTCGACATGGCTCAACATCACGTCATGGTGATCATTTTAAAAAAAACAGCTAACCTTTGTCCATACATATGGTCTTTTGTTCATTTAAGCTTGTAAGAACATGTTCCACCACCATTGAGGCTGTTAAGGAAAAAAAAATAGGTGTGTTTCCTATTGCATGCTTTAAAAAATTAGGGTCGGTAGGTAGGAAATTTATATAAGTTTGTTTTTCGAGCAAGATATTTTGAGATGCTACATGTATTTATCTCATAAAACCCCATACAAGTTGATGATACAACTGAAAGTTCCTCTGTAATGTAAGTTTACCTCGATATGTTGCAATAAATCATTGTTCAGAACAATTCTTTTTTCATTGAAAGTTTTAGGGTTGGCCCCTTAAAAATAGGGTCGGTCGGGCCACCGGAAACACAGGTTACCTGGTATTGTTTTTTTTGGCATAACACAGACCAGCCACTTGTTCTTCGGTAGATCCTATAGTGTATACCTACCTAGTGATATGCATGAGGCAACATGTCATCAACTGATGCCCCTTTCCAATCTGGGTCATGCCAGTTTACACACATAAATATCACACATGCAATGCACGTCCACATATACGATAATATATAACTAAGACCTTCAGCACATACCTGACTACGAAGCCAAGGACGCCAGAACGCAGACAGCGTGCAATATCCCCAATTTTCTATCAGCCTGGCAACAGATGTTAAACTCTGCAAAGACAAGGAAACACGAGATGTTATAAAAAATGATTTCTCCACATACACAAAGAAAAGACACATATACTACATAAAATGTCCTGTATCACACACGTCAGTCAACCTTTATGGCAGGACGTACAATGGAATTACCCCGATTTGTCCATGACAACAAGCAACATCGGTAATGCTCTTGAAAGCAGTTTCGAACCATCTGTGTAAAGTTTTAACATTAGACATCCTGTGCCTTTCCCATCTGGGTCATACCAGTTCAACCAACAAAGCTGCAAACCGTTCAATATGCCATCTGGGTCATGCCACTTCAACAACGCAGCTGTAAGACGTTCAATATGCCATCTCGGTCATGCCGGTTTACCCAAGACACTATCACACATGCAATGTACTATAACATATAAGGTACACAGCGACTACCATCAGGACATACCTTAATAGAAAGCAAAGGGCGCCAAAATGCAAACAGGCTGCAAAATCCACAATCGCCTAGCACCTGCCAGCTGAAGCAGATCACTGCAAAGACAAGGAAACACAGTATCGTATAATACAGGCTTTCTCCACAAACGCAAAGAAGATAAACATTCACGAGATCAGACAATATTAATTTCCAGTGATAAACATACACGAGATCAGACAATATTTCCAGTATCATACACGTCAATCCATGGCTTTTCGAGACCTTTCTCACCCTGTTGCGAACATGCGTTTACATGGCCATGCTCACATTTTAAAGCGCACGAAGAACCTGATTTTACAGCTCAAGTGGTATTTCAGACAGCAAACCCTTTAGGCTTTAAGATGATCTCTTTCTCGCTCTATCATTATATACTATCGCGGAGACAACATTATCGCAGTTATGAGCAACTACCGTTCAATGCTTCGATGTGTTTGCTCTGTGATCTGTCTCTGTGTCACTTTTGGTCAATGTCATTTCAACGTTATCAGGTCCAAAATGCGAAGCAACCATTTACTTTGCCTTTTCATCCATAAGCATCGGGAGGTGTACAGAACTGGTTCTACCCGGGAAAACTGGTGGTCCCGTCTCCACCAAAAAATAAATCGACCGTCAGATATAATCTTACATGTGTTGACAATGACGTAAACTATCATACCAAAACAAACAATCAATTTCGACATGGCTGGGAAGAGATTGACAGCAGTCTCTCACGAGGAAAACCACCCATCAAGGTATGTCGCGTGCGGAAATCTGTTTAACTTCAGCTTTCACAAAAACATAATTTCTTCACTTATTGTGCAAGACATAGTAATGCTCTTGAAAGGTATTTCGAACCATCTATGCGAGCAAACGAATGAACAAGAAAACCCAAAAGTCTTCCTCGAAAAAACAAAACGACAGCTATTCAGTTAACGAACCATAGTTACGTCACCTGCACACTAAATGAATGTTGCATCTACCCACCTGTCCTTTCAAATGAACTCTTCACCAACACTTCCTGCTTGAACTAAAACTAACATAAAAAAAACAACAAATTTTCAAGATGGCTGTGACAAAGTGAGCGACAGAGTCATCCTAACTTATGCGCATGCGCAAACAATAACAACCATAAAAACAATAACAAACTCTTGCCCCACATAGGCCAACTTTTTCTCACTCAACATAATCTTATAAATCCATATAGACACTCCACAACATCCCTTTCAAATAAGCCCCGTAATGGTGTGTGACAAGTTCTCAACACTGCCCACAGCCATTGTCACACATTCATAAACTTGTGGACAGCCCCGTGGCCGTGAAGCATGACCTACTTCTCCACCACAACAATAATATGCCATATTACCTACCAAAACTTATCTACGGTACTTACCTTTCGCCCAAAAATATTCTCGCCACGATTTTGCAATGATTACAATGGCTTGAAATGTCCAATGTAACGTATAACGACGACCTACTGTACACCAGGATCCGTCGCAAAATGGCGTTCGTTATTAAAACGTAATACATAGCCTGCTGCGCGCGCAAGTAAACCGGAACTCAACAGTCAATTTATATTTACCAAAAATATACAGACGTTAATGGAGCTACTTATGTAATGGCCAACTAATATGAATTTTAGGCACAGCCTAAGACCGAGCAGAGCTCTTAGTCTTAAAATTAATACTTACACGATATCCGGTCTCATTTTACTCTTAATAATTATTCTATATTGTTGTTGTTATCTGGTTATTAGTATTGTTAAATGACTTACCCATCTTGAGTTTCTTGTCAATGACAGCATATCAAATCCTGAAATATTTCTGAATTATACAAGAAATGGTTAGCGTACCAGGGGTCATCAGCCAAGTTATCACTATTGTCTATATGTGTAATAATGATAACTTGCGCATCCATCGCGACGTGCACGCTACCCCTGTTGGATGGACATTGGCTGATTGAAGTTTCATTGAAATGGTCTGAGAAATAAAGCTACATGTTTTTTTAACCAAAACTATTGAAAATGTGGATGAATCACATAAACAGTCAACTTAAAAAACACCGAAACATATACGTAAATGAACTGAGTGTTCATAGTTTTGATAATGCGTCATCAAAATCAGCTGACCAAGCAATGGCCAAGACATTTGTAATGTTAAGTGGATAAAGATTTAAAAAGAAAATCATGTTCCTTCAAAGTAATAAATAGCACTCAATAAAAAGTAATAGCAGTATTTATGACATAGGAGTATATTTTAGATTTTTGTAATAAATGGTACTAATTAAGAATCCCCTAGATGCACCATCGCTATAAATGGAGAATATTCTACTGTATTTCAAGAATATGGAGTATTTCCTTGTTCAACTCTAAATTGATATTAATTGAACTACGGTACTAATTTTGGATACACAACTTGTGTTAAATAGTGTTTCTGACATCATAATACAGAGTAAATTCCCTATGTGGCAGAAGCGAATACATAAGCTCTCTCCTCAATTTTAACACCATATATATGTTATATATATCCCTTATTACTGTGTAACAAATTATCTTACTGAAAAAAAAGCAACTAGAACTATGCCATGTGTTTATGCACAGAAATTAATAAGCCTAATAATAATGTAAAGAAAAAAAATAATTTTCAGTATTTATTATTGAACTGGGGTTTTAAGGCGCACCAACACATGAAAAGGTTATATGGCGCCTAAAAGGCATGAACATGCCAGGCTCATCTTCCATGTACATCGAGAACCTTCTCACCCTGAACTGCAGAGTTGCTGCAAATTCTATCGTAGAAACTCAATTTACGCTGGAGCCACTTTATTGTTTTTCTGCTACTGCTCTTTTGATGCGAGCGAGATAGCACCTGAAACAATGCAGGGATCATGATGAAGACCTTTAATGAACATGAACAAAAAATGATAAAATGAACATGAATTTGGGGGGATTCTACCCCTCCAAAGGGATCTGCAGTGGCACTATTCTTTGCCCCGTGACCAAGCGGGGGCACCCGGGAACCACACGGGCCAGTATTTATTAAAAGAAACAGAAAAAACTAAATTAGATAATACACTGTCATTCCTTTTTTATACAATAATATATTTAAAACAGTAGTATACTAGTATGTGTGAGTGTGTCTCTAGACCAAGATCAGCCAATAGTTAATGACCTAATGGAACTGCTATGATGTATTATATGTTCCATTTCGTAGCTTTATAAAATTATAGAAATTATACATGACAATATGACAGTGCATCGAATAGCACGCACACAAAATCAGTAATGTATTTTCATTATTACCTTCTTGCTTCAGGTACTTTTTTTTTATGTTAATCATGGTATTTTGAACGAATTTATTGTTCTTACATTTACAGTGCAGGCCTACGGTGCTATTGCGTTTGAGTGCCGTTGTTTCTACAGGTCCATTGTTCTGATTTTTGTATGTATTATGTACAGTTAGCGACTGTCATGTCACCCACCGTTTAACATATTACATGTCATATTTAAAATATAGAAACGATTGTGGGACAAGTTAAAATACCATAACCCAATCATATTTCGACATTTAACCCTTAACCCACTACATATATATAATGGACTTTTCTGAATTAAGACCATTCCATTTATGTGACAAACGGGTGTTTCGGGAAAATAACTGATCAGCAGCCAGACATTGTAAACCCTGATCGGCCTGCGATGTAACTCGCAGGCTGATATGGGTTAACAATGGACGCAAGGGCTATTACAGTCGTGCTTAACGGATGAAGAGTTAATAGTTATAACTCTTTGATCTTTTGAAGTCCCAAGTTTCCATTTCACATTCCGACTCATTGTCAGAGATGTAGTTTTCATTAAAAATGTCCTTTGCAATAGATTTGCATAGGAAGCTGTACCATTTATTTGCAAGTTCATTGTTTGGGTGTACACCATCATACAGACTTTTGTATGATATTTTTGATGTTGTTATTTTACCTTTCCCATTACGATCTCTTTTTTTTGATTTACATATGAGTAGGTCTCTATCCCATCTTATAGAATGTTTTTTAAATGTCTCATTTAAATGTGAAATATGATTATTGATGTAGTGTATATCATTTTCTAAGTGGTTTTGTTGTTCTTGGATTTCCTCGTTACTGTATCTGCTAAAATTTAATTTACCCCTGGACTTGTTAAAATCTGAATATTTTCCAAGTGACACAGGGGGTATATGAGCAACTTTGCAGCTAACATGTATAGACTGCATATATTGATAAAGGGTAGATAATTCATCAAGTATGGACTTTGTTTTTCCCTCATGAGAAGATAATGAATTTCGACTCCGCCAGAATGTGTGATTTTTTCTGTTAAATTACAGATGCCTGCTGCAATTGTTACTGTTATTTTATTTTTTTATACCGTTGGTGGCATTTTTCATTTTGATTTCAGTTATTTGCCTTTTCACAGCATTAAGAATGGCACCAAATTTACCACCTGGAATGGCAAATGTGTGCAAATCACAATCTTTAAGGTCATGATGGCATGATGAGAGGAACTCTTTCAGTCGAGCCCCTCTTGAATCCATTCCAATTATAAGATGATTCATCTGAAAGGGAAAAAAGGTTTTGATTATGAAAACCTTTTTTAATACCGTAATTATTCTTATATGCGCCAATTCTCTTACAATAGCCCGACCCGTAATTTTGATCTGAATAGGCCAATTTTTTATATTTGATAATTTGATAATTACTTGGTAAGTGACGTCAGTATTGCCTCCGATATTGTCTACCTCTAACTTTTAAAAATGAATTATATAATTGCTCCTGGCGATTATAAGAATGATTACGGAAGTTGACATGAAAAGGTTTAGTAGTTGACATACCACCAAACACACATCGTTTTTGCCAACTGTTGGTTATCACTACTGTCATCATGTATAACCTTGTATAAACACCCCCCACCCCCGTTTAATAATTAGAGAAAAAAAACCTTGCCAGTAGCCTGACTCGTAGTCTACTTCAGAAAAATACATACCCCCATGCATTTAAGGTATAATGCAAAAAATAATTAAAAACATTGTCTTTCCTCATATAACCCACACACACACGCACGCGCGCGAGCACACACACACATTTGTAAGATGTAAAACGTTTTTGTAAATGGTTAATTATTTTTCGTTTCAAAATTGTGTGCCTTTCTTACATGAACATATTAACAGATGGGTAAATGTCATAAAAATCGGCTAGTAGTTTAAACGTTGAAATTTAATAATACCCACCATATTCCAATAACATATGAAGTGAAGATTGGTGTGTATCCCTTTAATAAATGGTTACGCGATTGTCATTTCACCCACCGAATACACTGGCATCATGCATATTTTAAATACTGGTAATGTTATTTAGAACTGTTGTTGGAAATGGTTAATTATTGTTCGTTTCAAAACAAGTGCCCTTTTTACATGAAATTATGTAACAGAATGAGTATAAAAGTCTTTAGAATCGGTTAGTAGTTGACATACCACCCACCAGATTCAAATTAGACTTATTCTCACTGTTTTGTAATGCTTCAGGCTCGTTGGTGGTTGTCAAATCAGTTATTCATTCCTCAGTTGGTTTAAGGATGTTTTTGAACTTTTCCTTCGTCTGATTTGTCAACTTAGCAATTCTCTCAATTTCTGTTTTTCTTGCCTGAACAGTAGGGGTATTGGCTCTGTAACAAATCCTGTCTTGATTGACAAGTACGGATGGATGCCAGGCAAAATATGGGTCTTTGTGGCTTTTTCCAGATGACTTTGCTCTCGATAAAGCGACAAATAGAGCTCCAGGGGTCCGAGATTCGAAGTTTCTAGTCCCAGGGTTGATGACGATGTATCGGCTTATCTCACCTTCTCCAATAGTCATACCTTGGCATCGATGTATTGTCGAGGCCCATCCTAGGCGCAAAGGTATTTGTTTTCTGCGACAGCAATGGCAAGGGCAATCAAGCCTACGCTCAACAGGTACAATAGGTACAATTTTAGGTTTCTCAGGTATAAATGCTGGACCTGTGTAAGATTTGAATTCAACCAAACTACCTTTGGTAAGCAGTCTGGTGGTTTGTTATTGATGTTATAGAGTATATCCATAACAATTCCACTAGCGTCATTGAAGAGGCCATACGGGACAGATACGTTGACAGATAGCATGACCTTGGCACTTTTGCACAGAAACAAAGTTGTTTGGAGACCACCAGATTTGTCTGTGCCTGTATTCTTTGAGTGGGGTCCACGACAAACAGAATTTATCTTAGCAATAGGATTGCTAGAATTAGCTTCTTAAAGTTTAAGTTTGTTGTGTTGCCACTCCTCTTCATGGGATGGAAAGACAAAAAGACCTTTGGCACTCATGCGATGTAATAGATCACTGCCATGTGAGCGCTGCAGGTTATTCCACTGGAACTGTTGCAGCCATATGGCTTGAGTAGGTGAAGCTTTATATTCCCGTATGGCCATAAGAACATCCCTGAATTCTTGTTCTTCAGAATTTTGTCTTACAATTTTAGTAAGTGTGACAGCCTGTTGAAACTCTTGCCATACCAATACGCCATGTATAGCTGCTTGTGAGGTGCTTTTGTTTTTGTAAACAGGAGAATCCAACACAGGTGGTAACTGAACATCATCACCAAACAAGATCACAACCGGCAATCCACCCCAAGATTTCTCAGAATTTGAAGCGCCCTTCACCCCATGTTTGCACATAAATTCCATCCAACCAAGAGTGTTCACTCCGATCAGTGATCTTTCATCTACAAGTAAAACTTCAAGGCCATCGCAGTTGCTTTGGAGTGTTTCACCTATGGAACCGTCTGGTGGGGACATTTCTTTTCCACGTTTCATTGTTGGTATTTTGAAGAAACTGTGAAGTGTTACACCAGATATAAGATTTGCACTGTTACCTGTAGGGCACACAACTTGAACAGATTTGTTTGACTGGAACAAATTCCGAATAGCCTTAACTAGACATTTTATAAGAAATGATTTCCCTGTACCTGCAGTACCACTGACAATCAGACGAAGTGGTTCAAACTCGTTTTTATTGTTGATGTAATTGGAAAGGGTGAGCAGTGCTATATCAAACACAAATTGTTGTTCTATGTTCATTGTGTTCAAGTCAACATCTGGAAAGGTCAGCTCATCATTGGTTTCTTCAAAGGTCTTATTCAGATGGTCCATCCAGTCATGGCATCTCTGCATTGGATAGCTGAGGGACTGCATTGACCAATCATAATCTGGTCCACCATCATCGTAATGGAAATCTGATGCATCGCAAAAATCTGGGTTTGGTCTTATTAAGTCCATCAATTCTGGTGCTTCATTATCTGCATCTTCTTCTTGAGATGAGCAGCTGTCCTCATCATTGCATACATCTGCATATTGTTTCTTGGCCTTTTCAACGTCGGCTTTTACAAAGTTTGGACAAATGTTTGTGTTCAAAAACTCAGTCATTTTGTCAGTCCATGTAGACATTTCATGTTTAACATCTTCTATTTTACGCCAGTTCGGCCAGTGTAGCAAAAGCATTGTTCTGCAGTAATTTTCTTCAAGTGGCCATGATGCTTTCGTAAAAGAGGTTATAACGGGCACTTTACCACGACTGCAAACATATTGATAAAAAGATGTTGTATCATCTTCACCACGGTTGATGTATTTGTCCAAAGCTGTGTTTTTTGTTAGAGTTTTCCCAGACTGCTCCAAAACTCTGCAACCAGAAAGGCTTACTGATTGAAAGTTATGACTACTTCTATATAGGGGCAACGAGGATAGTTAATATGACGCTTCCATAGCAGAAACATCTCGTTTGACTGTATTCATCAAAAGCTTTGTGCAAAGTGATTTTCCAGTTGCGACGTTTTCATCTGCACAGTTGACCATGTCATGAAAAAGGTCTGCCATTGCACCTGTTGGCTCATTTCCTTTGCATGCATATCCTGTGATGTATCTTTCAGTTGCAATAATTTCATCTACTGATGGATTATCCGGATCACTCTTTGAAAGAATAACAGAAATGTCTCCATTTGCCCTCCAGCCTTGTGTATGGTATCTTGAATTTTGGACAAGCATGGGATGGTCCCTTGGCATTTCTAAGCGGAGAGAACCATTTTGGTCTTTAACAAATGAAGGAGAGTCACGGATTTGTTTCCCAGGATTTGACTTGGTACCAAACTCCATGCGGCATGTCTTCTCAGAAAATTTCTTTGAGTTTGGTGTTCGAAGACAGTAGTCAGAACATCTATGTATGTTTACTCTGTTTGACAACATAAGGTAGTCATCTAACAATGTATCTTGTGTTGAACAGGCATCCATCAACAGTTTAAGCAGTGGATTTTTCTCCTCATCTGGAGCTGGTGCAGTGCCCTCTGGTGGTGGCCAAAAAACCGTCTTTGGATTTCCGTTCTCGTCTAGTCCAGCAGGGTGCATAGCCGAAAGCCCAATATCTGATGAAGCCCACTTTGCCAAACGCTCTGCACATATTTCATCGGATAGGCCTTCTTCAACAGCTTTGTAGATAAGATTGTGTGGCTCTCTATCTTTCCGCCAACACAGCCCGTGCCAATGGATCATCCCTCTTGATTTTGCAAATTCCTGGCGATACCAGAAGGCATCAACGCCGAACACCGGGCCCATGACCCTTTGAAAATAGGATGTTGTTCGCAAGTCAAAATAATGTGAGATTATATGAGTGTGTTGCTGAAGAACTGGAAATAACTCATTTCTGTCCAGCAAATTGACATCTTTTCCAGTAGTGGCTTTGATATATGACTTTAAGAGTCTATGCAGAGGTTTAAAGTGATATTCTGCACAGCTTGCTGTGGCAAAAAAAGATGGCAAACCCTTTTCTTCATTTATTTGATACTGGATAAGTGAACGAAGTTCACGAGATCTCTGCGTCCAGTATTGTGATGTGCCACGCAAATTGGCACTATAGTATAAAATTTTGTTTGCTATCGACTGGTCGCCAGTTTTTATTTATCTTTCAAGTCAGAAAGTGTGATATGGTCATCACCTATTTTCTGGTTAATAATAAAACTGCCTTGTTCTAAAGCCCTCTTGCGCATGATCATGTTATGAACGACAAACTTGAAATATGGGTGCTTTGCAAAGCGTCCATCTTCAAACCACAACAAGTGTTCAGCCCATTCAGACATAGATGACACAGTTCGAGGTCGATTAATGTGAAAATCACCAGTTCCGTACGGAAAAAGAGTTGGAAATGCAAGAGTTAAAAAATGTTGAGTTGTGAATTCTGATAAAGGAATGTTGCCTCTTGTTGGCCATGGAATGATAAGTGTGCCCTTTTTATCCCGTGTTATTTCAGCATTTGCCCCATTCAAAGTCTCATGTACACGGTTATTAATTGTTTGCTTACTATTTACTGAGCTATCTGGTAATAGAACACTCGAGTGTGATTCTCCTTCTATATCTCCTGGATCTGTTTGATTTTGAGCTGGACCAAGGTCATTTTGATGGTTTATATCTGCTTGATATTCGATAGTGTGAATATTTGTAATTTCACCATTTTCTGGCAACTTATTTAATCTCTCCTGGCTAATTACAATATCAGAATACACTATGTTGTTGTTTTTAAGCCACTCCAATGCAGCTTGAACTGTGTATCTTCGAACTTTAAAGTCCTTAGACGTGTCTCCAGAACCTTTTTTTCTGACTTTTATAATATTTATTTCTTCTGGCAGACGAGGAAATAATTTGGCTGGTTCGTTAACTTCCTGGGGAAAGGTGACACAGTGACCTTTGGAGGCAATGCCTCCATGCTTGAGCATATGTACATTGATACAAGGTGATATTCTAGCTAATAACTGCTGTTCAATCACTGAAAGGTCTTTCAGCTGAAGAGGCACCTTTCCTGGGTTCATATTGTTTTCCAGAGAGAATAGTTTTGTATCCGACATATCTTTTTGGCAGCGACTACAAATAGTTTCATTGAACGTTTTCATTTCAATTTTTCTTTCTAGACAAATGTCACATTTAGAAAAATTGTACGACATTTGTTCAATTTCAAAGGCTCGTATAGCATCCATAGCATGGTTGAATTTTTCATCCTTCTGTAATGGCGCAGCTTCTGGTATGTCATTTACAACTATTTGATGTTTTTTGGTAATATACCTGATTTTTCGTTTATTTCTCATTTCCCTTTTCTTTGATTCTGATTGTGTTTCGTTTTCAAGAGATTTTTCATAATTGATTCCTAGTTTCCTACATAAAGATTGGATGTCATTGGTTAAATTAGCATTGGGATTTGAGTCCTTATTTGGTTCAGTATAATTTTCTGAAGTATGTTTGCTCTTTTTGCCATGTGTGTTTTCGGTGGGTGATTTTCGCTTTTTACTTTTACTAATATCAGCGTCATAGTTTGATTGATCAAAATTATCGATCACTCTTAGAACTTGAAAATGTTCATTGCTCAAAAGCAAGTCAATGGTTGTACATGAAAATTCTGCTTCATTGGTTGAAAAAGAATACATGTGATATTGCTCTGCACCATTTTGAAGTGTAAAAATCATGTGTACATTGATGTTGTAGCCTAAAACGGAAGATGCGGTTTCAATCTCACAAGATGTGGCCCACCCATGACCATTTATCATTTCCCTCTCATATTGAAGTTTAGTCATGTCAGGACTGTGGTAAATTTGGACCAGTTCCTGCATGTCATCCCAGTTATCAGCAATATAAGAGCATATATCTCTCCTATATTGTCTGGACATATTTAGTGTTCCAGTGATACTTAGACTTAGGCAATGAAAAAAGCAGTCACCATCACCGGGCACATTGTATTTGTTGAATGGAGCATTGTCAATATAGGTGGGACAAGCTTGAAGGGATGATAAATCTGATAGGGGGTTTGGTATATGAGGATTGAAGTAACTGTGATCTTGGTGCATGCTACAAATTTCAGTGTCATTGGACTGTTTCTGTGGTTTTGCGTAGCAATGTTCAGATGCCATTGCTAGCCTAAAGAGAGCTGAACTCAGGTGGAAGATTGGACTATTATCAAACAGAAAAACAGTGTAGCTCTGACTTACACTGAATTCAACCTGAATTCAAGAAATAGATATTTCTATACGCAAATTAAAATAGATTCTGACAAAACGCAGACGACACAATTACGTCACACATTCAGGTCGTGATCCCGAAAAATGACGGGATTGGTCGAGTTTTCACGATTGTATTTTTCTTTATTAAAAATGGAGATATAAACATTGATTTAATGAAGGTTAGTTTAATTTTGACAATCTATAACAAATAATAAAACAATTGCTAACATTTTTTTAATGCATTTCATAAATATCGCTTCATTCGTAACTACGCGTCAATATCCCGAAGAATGACGGGATTAGCCGAGCTAGTACGAATACTCCGAATAAGCGTTTATCAAACTACGAAAAGAGACAATCGTCCAAGTGAGACAGACTGATCCCCCGGATGATTTGAGAAAAAAATCCGAAATTGCCGAACACAATTTCATCAATGGCGGCGCTTCCGGTGCGACACAGTTTTTTTGCCCAGCCAGGTACGATTTCAAAACTTGCAACATGTGTTACCATTAGCCGATCATCGTCGGCCGGCTGCGCCGGCCGAGCTCTGCTCGGTATTACGTCTCGTTCATGTATCTACATCCATTACTGATTTTCCGTACTAGAAAAATCTCACTTGCTGCATTCAACATACATGTATACTGAAACGCAAAGAAACGCAACACGGGACTTTCCGCTATATATTGTATGTACAATAGGATGCTGTTAATCGAATGGTACATGGTTACGTAAGACCTTTCCTTTCGGAAAATAATACTAAAGCAACACATAATACAGCAAATAGTATTCCTTCAACGTTTTATTATTGACAGAGTACGCGTTTGGCTCAAGCATGTGAGCAAACTTAGAATGCAACATTTTGCAAACTCTTTACGTTATATACAGTACTGAACTGGCTCAGTTTTTCAAAGAGAAACTTCAACATTCATGATTTTTTTTGTTACAAGGTGTAGTGTGATTAAAACGTCTACAACATGACAGTTGTGCCCTTTCTCTAATTAACTGCAACTTTCTTTTTTTACAAAACATCTTGGGATTTCTTTGGAATATTATGTGGAATTAATAATATTGTGTGCAGTATATACAATATATAGCGGAAATTCCCGTGTTGCATTTCTTTTGCGTTTCAGTATATATATATCATACTATGTTGCCTGCACATCATTACTTATTCTTCAGTGTTTTATGCATGTAATACTTTAAAGAGGCAAAGTTAATAAAATATATATTGCCTTATATAGATGATAAAATAAGGTTTAGACTAAGTATCGTTTCCTATAAAAACGTTTTGTAAAACACGTGTTTACTAAAGGATCCAAAACAAGTATGCATGTAAACTCTCCAACTTCACTTGTATGTTAATAATATAATAATAATATATCACTCAACTGGTTCGAATCTGACTGGAAGCTTCACTTGTAAATGAGAAAGTGTGGATTCTTACGGATTGCGAGAGGTATACAGTATAGGTTCTATCAAAAATGCACGGTCGGCTTCCACCACAAAAAATCATCTGTCATATATAGCCTACAATGTACATACAATTACGTCACCTTTCAACCAATCAAGCATGTTAATAATATTGATGTCAGATGGACACAGCACATATCTGTTGTTAAGTAATTGTCTCTTGTATTTAATGTTTAAAGTTTAACAGCTAAAGTAAATGCCGATATCTGAACCAAATCAGTGTTCCAGTGCTGACATTAAAAGAGAGCGTTCATAAAGGTATAATAATTTGTCTGTGTTCTATGTAGAACAATTAAAATTTCTGTAGGTCCATAATAAGGTTGATATCCTGCTAATATGGGACATTTTCGGCTGATTGTTTTTAATAGTTTTTCAAAAAATGTTGCAACCGTCTTGATACATGCTACCTTAATTTTGGTAACAATATAAGTAACATCTTCAATATGCTTTGCTTTTACCTTTATTAGTGTAATCAACAATTATTTCACATAGTATCCTAACAAGCAATTGATTATATTTCTTAATTGCCTCGAATTACGAATTTACTATCAAATGATTATGGAAGATGTTATTCAGATGCCATTCACCTTCCTGGCATAGCCATTAAATTCATGTTTTATAATATATAGGCTGATACAGGGTTTATATCATCATCTGCAGGAGGAGCCTTTGTTCCCAGCTCAGTAACTTGAAAATAATTGGCACAATTTATTTTTCAAACATTCATTTCTGTGGATGTAGACAAGTTATGTGAATTGTGTAAACTTCACATTTAGTAATCAATATCAACTGTAAAATAAAAAAACAGGTGTCGAATTTAACATTCTGGGTGGTATTCAAGTGGATTACAAACTAAAACACTACATCTACATTTATGTAAACTTTCCTTTTCCTCAGCCTAGTTATTTGTTACCTTTATTACAAGGTGTAATTTTGATTCAGGTCAATTAAACAGAAGTTTGTTCAATCATAAGTGGATTGTTGATGACCAAACTGAAGAAACAGAATGGTATAAATGAACCGTTTTTGAAGTGCTGACTGGAACAGATGGTGACAATTCTGCAGTGTATGAGTGCTGACTGGAACAGATGGTGACAATTCTGCAGTGTATAAGTGCTGACTGGAACAGATGGTGACAATTCTGCAGTGTATGAGTGCTGACTGGAACAGATGGTGACACTTCTGCAGTGTATGAAATCATATGTGACCATGAGAATGAGCCTAATGAAGATGGTTATTTGGTAGAGGATTTTAGACAAGCATCTGTTAGATTTTTGAATATATAAGGTACATTTATAGGGCAATTTGCGCGTTATCATTGCTGATTATGTTGGTTGTAACTGTAAATATAGACGAAAGGACATTTATAAAAGATAATGTTCTATATTTAAACGATATTGTGCCCATATCTATATGAGCAACACCTGCATAGCAGTAAGATCAACACAGCAAATCTCATTTATGGTAGTCTCCTAGAGAAAAATTGAAAAATGAAAATAAACTGTAAGATCTATAAAACATAATATTTACTTATGTTTAAATATGTATACATAAGTTTACTTCATCTGATCTTATCAATATATTAAAGGTACTGTTTACTACGTGCATGTATACTACAATGAAAGGCATTGCTTCATAGGAAAATTAGGATGGGATTACCCCCCTTTTTAGGATGATTGAAGGGCCATGTGCCCTTAATGGGTTGTATAAGGTAAATGTTTTTAAATATAACTTTTTGTTTTAATACAACCCATTTTCTGTTTTGTTAAACTATTTTTTGTTACCTTATAACATTTGTTTAGAGGCATAAATGGTCCAACATACATTTCAGGAAACAAAGTAGTTTCAGCCAAATAAGCGTCCATTTTGTTTAAAAACAGGTCAACTGTTTTGTTTTCCTTATTTATGAAATAGATGATTTTTTTGTCCATTCTTCATAACACTGCATTCTTCAGACAATATGAAAGCTTATCCATGTCAATGTTGTTGAATGTAATTCATAATAATCTTCAGACAATTACCAAACAGCACCTAACCATTAGGAGGTGCCAGTCAGTTATGAACGTAACACATACTCATTTGCGTTTCCCTTTTGCAAGAACTTATTCTTCCCAACATTTTGATGTATAATATATATGTGTAACGCTGTCTATTGTATAATGACAAGCATTTTAATTTGATGTTCATATAAGGGGACATAATCCTTAAAGTTAAACAAGTTTGAAAACCAGCTATATCGGATTAGAAACCTCAGAGCTATGACCTTTCATTTTATTGATTGCTTTATTTAAATCTCTAGACTTGTATCATGTATTTTCTAAAGTCGGTCAGAGTGTTTATCAATTCATCAATATCAATTACAGCTACAACATGTTTGATAACCAGCCGGATTTGAGCAGAAACAAACATTTAGTAGTGAAATATGCTTGCTACCGTTCACGCCCACTAGCCCCAGGTCATGCCATATTTACTGCCATTATTCCATATTCAGCGGCGTATGGTCCCAGTATCTAATAAACTTCTATGCCCCGAAGAGCGAAATAAACAGAGTGGAATTTAGTTAAGAGCAGCGGTTATGAAGCCTGCGCATCACAAGTAACAGTAAAACAACTAAATTAAAAAGCAGACAACATATCATATGGGAGGTTAAACAATACCCAGAGCCTTTATCGGCCGGAGTAGTGGAACCACCGAATCGAAATTTAAGTAAGTAAGCAAAAACATTTGAAAATGTACCACCGACATCTAAATATAAGTACCGGGGCTCAGCGATCTCCAAAGATCGAATGAATAACAGTCCTGATTGCGAGTGCGGGGAGACGTTTTGCTGCCGGCACACTGCACAAGCAACGCCACTGTGCTGTTTAAAAGAGTATGCTAGTGGACCGTTGGAAACGGCCGAACACGATAAATACGTAATATTGCAGTCTCGGTTTGATTGAGACTGTTCATGAACAGTAGTGAAATATGCTTGCTACCGTTCACGCCCCCTGGCCCCGGGTTGAGCAGAACTCAATATTCATAAAATCGATAGTACGGAATTGTAACCATCCCGAAGATGGCATGCATATGGCGGTGGACATGCCAAATTTAAAGCCATTATTCCATATCCGGCGGCGTATAGTCCCAGTATCTAATACAATTCTATGCTTCTGTACAGTTCACTTGTGACACGTTGTCTACGTCATGCTTGTAGCTATTGTTCTTTCGAAATACGTTCCCGTGTCTACGGGATACACGGACATTGTAACGCTTTACTTAAGATGTAAGACAACACGGCTGAGGGTTGTAGATTAGCTCACTGGAATGCCCTTGCCCTAAATATCCCCACCCTACCCAAAATATAGCTGTTCAACTCTGCAGTTAGCATAGTGGAACATGCCTCGCCATAAGTAGTAGTTGTATTTATTTTTAAACTTTACTTTTACTAACAAATCAAACTTTTAGTTTACGTCTGTGTCAGCTAGACGTGCGCCATTCGTTGGTCCCCAGCAGGGAATTGGAATTAACGGAAGATAGATAGATAAATAATGTTCATACGCGCATTAATGCATGTAAAAGCTATAGTTAGTTATTTTTTATATTTTTAAAGGGCAGAAATAAGTAAGGGTCCTTCCGTGTCTGGTATCTAAGTTATTCTGTACTCATGGCCAGCTCGTGGAGAACGTGCATGATAACCGGCTTGTAACGACTGACGAAGTCTGAAGCTAATGCTTTCCATTCGCGGACAAGTGCTGCAGTAAGGTGATAGAGTCATCCTGATGTACACGATGTCCCAAATATGATCGATGCTTCGTCATTCGTTACGTCAGAAGCATGCGAAGTCGCAATCTTCCGTGTATTCGGTGTAACGGTGGACACATGAGATATTAGCGAAGTTTTGAATATTTTTCTGTGTATTTAAATGGACTTAAACTGCTTAATCTGTGTTATTGTCGTTAACCTTTACATTTTTTAAGTTTTGTTAATTTCGTTTAAACACCTATGTTTTTAA
Source organism: Cyrtodaria siliqua (assembly GCA_037043455.1). Classification (NCBI taxonomy): domain Eukaryota; kingdom Metazoa; phylum Mollusca; class Bivalvia; order Adapedonta; family Hiatellidae; genus Cyrtodaria; species Cyrtodaria siliqua. The sequence goes on from JAWPHD010009119.1 coordinate 104,810, forward strand.
ACTGTGATTTATCTTTTTTAATTATTTGGTATATTTCAATGAAAATTTGTGTGAACATCAAACAGAGATGTTATTAAAAGAAAATCATAATACAATTTGTATTTATTTCTTACAGTGTCAGATTTTGCAGGAAAAAAAAGTGGATACCTTTTGTTTTTGCTGAGTATATAAATATGAATAAAAGGCAAGATAAGAAATCACAAAGTTGCAAAAAAAGCCGTTGGGGGGTTTAAGATACTTCAGCAATTTGAATTGGTAATATCCAACCTGTGACAATGAAAACAATTTTGATGCAATATGCATTTAAAGCACAGTAATATTCAGATATGCAAATTAAATATTATTAATGGCAATGTACTCTTCAAATATAGATATAAAAATCGAACAGGAAAAGTAGCATTCAAGGACGACAGTCAACCACAAACACAAACAAATAAAAACTATATATAAAAATGAATAAAAGGCAAAATGAGACATCACAAACACACAAGGATTGACCATAGAGCTACCGCCTTGGAACGGTCAGTGGAAAAGAATGCCGCTGGGGGTTTAAAACAGGTTCTAGGGTGCACCAAACCTCACACTTACCCTCGTGTCATCCCATTAAAACGGGACAGTACATATAAAGAAATCCCCGCCATATTCTCTAACCAACAAGGCCACATTAATAGGCAATATAAGTAAAACACAAAGATGCTCGTGTATATATAACACAAAAAAATCACAATAGCCTAGAAAGCCAGAAAGAAGGTACTCAATTACTTGGCGGAAGCCAGAGCATCAAGAGAACAAACCATTGAGGGCACGACAAGACAATATGGCAGACAAACATCAAACGTCACCTTCCTTTAGGGCTTTAGGTAGACGTCATCATAGGGTTCCAGCCTGTCCGGTCACCGCACAATTAAAGAGGAAAGCATAGTGGCGAACTGTAAATGGGTCCATCACCAAGCATGCAGTGCGTTTCAAAATGATAGGGTCATAACCTCTTTTTATAAACATTTTAAAAAGTTTAACAAAGACAGTATGAAAGTGATCATGACCAATGATCTTACGAAGTTTGTAAATCACGTCACCATAGAAGTCAAGTTGTGATAGTCCTTGTCGCAGACGAGTTCTTAAATTACTTTTATATTTGGATCAGGGTTACGATAATAACATTTTGCAAAGGTTTTACGAAGTTTAAGGTAACGGTAGCCCTGATGGAGTAGCTTTTTAGTAATACAAAGATTACGAATATCAAAGTCCTCAACTCGAGTACAAGCTCTAGAAAAACCTATTGAGACACATAGACCCCCATCTAAATGGGGGAAAATTAACAATTTCAAAATTAAAAATCATCTCTCTTGTCATATAGTTTGCTAATTTTTTCACCATTTTCAATCGATAGATGTAAATCGAGAAAAGAAGCGCTAGTATCGGAAATATTAGCTTTTTTATGTTGAAGTTCTTTGGGGTATTTTTATTAACCATAGTAGAAAAGAAAGGATTTTCAATGTTCAATATGTCATCCAGATACCGAGAGATGTTATTAAAGGCTTCAATAACATCTGCCTGGGTATCTGGTGAAAGACTCAACATGAACTCTCTTTCATAGCAATATAAAAGCAAATCTGAGACAAAGGGAGCACAGTTCGTACACATAGGGATACCAACAATTTGTGAAAGTCTTGTCTAGGGCAGCTGGAAAGCCATGTTTAGCTCTACTGGCAAAAGGCCAGGAGGGCTTATGCGATCACTTTTCGTCTGTCGTCCGTCTGTCTGTCCGTCTGTCTGTTAGCAATTTTATAAAATCGACATCTCCTCTGAAACCGCTTGAAGGAGTTTGATGAAACTTCATCACAATGTTACTTGGGCGGGTCCCTCTCAGATTTATGTTTTTCGCGGCCGCCAGCCATCAAAGATGGCCGCCATGGCTAAAACTAGGTCAAATTTAAGAAATTTCAAACGACATCTCCTCCGAAACCACTTATTCCATTCTACTGAAATATCATATACATGTCCCTTGGTTTGGCTTCTATCAAGTTTGTGTTTTTCGTTATCGTCAAATAATCAAAATGGCCACCACGGCGATCCAAAGTTTATATAGAGTTATATAGTAAAACGTTAAAAATGACATCTTCTCTGAAACCGCTTGAAGGATTTTGATGAAACATAAATCACAATGATCTTTGGGATAGTTCCTCTCAGATTTGTGTTTTTTGCGGCTGCCAGTTATCCAAGATGGTCAAATTTAAGGAAATTTCAAACAACATCTCCTCCAAAACCACTTATTCCATTCTTGTGAAATATCATATACATGTTCCTTGGGTTAGCCTCTATCAAGTTTGTGTTTTTCGTTATCGTCGAGTAATGAAAATGGCCACCACGGCGACCCAAATTTTACATAGAGTTATATAGGAAAAGGTTGAAAATGACATTTTCTCTGAAACCGCTTGAAGGATTTTGATGAAACTTAATCACCATGGTATTTGGGATAGTCCCTCTCAGATTTGTGTTTTTTAAAGACGCCAGTTATCCAAGATGGCCGCCATGTCTAAAACTAGGTCAAATTTAAGGACATTTCAAACAACATATCCTCCGAAAACACTTATTCCATTCTTGTGAAATATCATAATCATGTTTCTTGGGTTGGCCTCTATCAAGTTTG
>JAWPHD010009120.1:0-107457 GCA_037043455.1 Cyrtodaria siliqua
CGGTGTTGAGTGACAAGGTGTGGGAGTGGTGTGGGGCAAGTGATTTCAAGTCGGAGACTCCAACCACTTGGCCATGTATGCCCGACCCTAGGGACTTATTAGATTTGCCATCACTTGTATGTAAAACTCATATTACATCCTTCTCTGTTATTCATGAAACGTTATTTCTATACACATTAGGATATATTTCTTAAATGAATGAGTTAATTTTCCATTTAGGTGCTGTTTTATTGCCAGTATGCATAACCGTAGCCCATAACCCGCTAAGCACGACTATAATAGCTTTTGCATCCATTGTAAACCCAGATCGTCAGCCTGCGGCCTGCGAGTAACTCGCAGGCTGTATACTCAGATCATCAGCCTCGCAGGCTGATCAGGGTTTACAATGTCCAACTGCTGATTAGTCATTTTCCCCAAAACACCCCTTTGTCACATAAATGAAATGGTCTTAATTCAAAGAAAGAACAGTCTATTATATAAATGTAGGGGGTTGAGGGTTAGCATCCCAAGTATCAACCTATTGATCCATAGCAGTAAAGCTTGTTGGTAAACCAACACATAAATTCTGTCATCTTTTTAACAAACCACAATCAAGCTGTCTTTCCAATTGCAGTTTGGATAATTTGTAACCACTGAAATATGCAAATTTGATTGATTCAGCCTGCACAAATTTGTAAGATGTAATTTCAGATGTCATAAACGCTGACTGGCAGGCGGCTCTAAATTGGAGGCAATATACAGGAATTAACAATAACAAATATTGTATGAACACGATTGATCTAAAACAAAATGATTTGTTGCAAAATAATATTTGCTCTTATTAGAGGAATAAATTGAGTTGAATTGTTTTTATGGTACCAACACAAAAAGGTTATATGGCACCAACAGAAATGAACATTCTAGGCCCACTCTCCATTTACATCGAGATATAAAAAATGCAGAATGGGCCTAGAACCTTCTCACCTGCAGAACTGCAGAATTACTGCAAATTCTGTTGTAAACATTCCATTTTTTGCTGGAGCCACAATATTGTTTTCTGCCTCGACTCAAGTTTTAACACCTGAAACAATACAGGGATGATGATGAAGACCTTTAATGAATATGGCAAAAATTACAAAATGAACATGAATTCTGCAGGACTGTACACCTCTGCCCGCATAAGCACCGGGCCTATTCTTGCCTGAGAACCACACTGTGCTCAAGGAATAAAAGCAGATGGTAGAGCTCAAGAATGTGGTCTGCTGTCACTCTGCAGCGGTTGATAGAGAATTTGGACTGCTAGCTGTCACCCTACAGCAGTTGATAGAGGATTTGGTCTGCTGTCACCCTACAGTGGTGGATAGAGGATGTGGTCTGCTGTCACCCTACAGCAGTTGATAGAGGATTTGGTCTGCTGTCACCCTACAGCGGTGGATAGAGGATTTGGTCTGCCGTCACCCTACAGCAGTTGATAGAGGATTTGGTCTGCTGTCACCCTACAGCGGTGGATAGAGGATTTGGTCTGCTGTCACCCTACAGCAGTTGATAGAGGATTTGGCCTGCTGTAACCCTACAGCGGTGGATAGAGGATTTGGTCTGCTGTCACCCTACAGTGGTGGATAGAGGATGTGGTCTGCTGTCACCCTACAGCGGTGGATAGAGGATTTGGTCTGCTGTCACCCTACAGCGGTTGATAGAGGATGTGGTCTGCTGTCACCCTACAGCGGTGGATAGAGGATTTGGTCTGCTGTCACCCTACAGTGGTGGATAGAGGATGTGGTCTGCTGTCACCCTACAGCGGTGGATAGAGGATTTGGTCTGCTGTCACCCTACAGCGGTTGATAGAGGATTTGGTCTGCCGTCACCCTACAGCAGTTGATAGAGGATTTGGTCTGCTGTCACCCTACAGCGGTGGATAGAGGATTTGGTCTGCTGTCACCCTACAGCGGTTGATGGAGGATTTGGTCTGCTGTCACCCTACAGCGGTTGATGGAGGATTTGGTCTGCTGTCACCCTACAGCGGTTGATAGAGAATTTGGACTGCTGTCACCCTACAGCAGTTGATAGAGGATTTGGTCTGCTGTCACCCTACAGTGGTGGATAGAGGATGTGGTCTGCTGTCACCCTACAGCGGTGGATAGAGGATTTGGTCTGCTGTCACCCTACAGCGGTTGATAGAGGATTTGGTCTGCTGTCACCCTACAGCGGTTGATAGAGGATTTGGTCTGCTGTCACCCTACAGCGGTGGATAGAGGATTTGGTCTGCTGTCACCCTACAGCGGTTGATGGAGGATTTGGTCTGCTGTCACCCTACAGCGGTTGATAGAGGATTTGGTCTGCTGTCACACTACAGCGGTGGATAGAGGATTTGGTCTGTTGTCACCCTATAGGGGTGGGTAGAGGATTTGATCTGCTGTCACCCTACAGCAGTGGATAGAGGATTTGGTCTGCTGTCACCCTACAGCAGTTGATAGAGGATTTGGTCTGCTGTCACCCTACAGCAGTGGATAGAGGATTTGGTCTGCTGTCACCCTACAGCGGTGGATAGAGGATTTGGTCTGCTGTCACCCTACCAGCGGTGGATAGAGGATTTGGCCTGCTGTAACCCTACAGCAGTTGATAGAGGATTTGGTCTGCTGTCACCCTACAGCGGTGGATAGAGGATTTGGTCTGCTGTCACCCTACCAGCGGTGGATAGAGGATTTGGCCTGTTGTCACCCTACAGCAGTTGATAGAGGATTTGGTCTGCTGTCACCCTACAGCGGTGGATAGAGAATTTAGTCTGCTGTCACCCTACCAGTGGTGGATAGAGGATTTGGCCTGCCGTCACCCTACATCAGTTGATAGAGGATTTGGTCTGCTGTCATCCTACTGCGGTTGATAGAGAATTTGGTCTGCTGTCACCCTATAGCAGTTGATAAAGAGGATTTGGTCTGCTGTCACCCTACAGCGGTTGATAGAGGATTCGGTCTGCTGTCACCCTACAGCGGTGGATAGAGGATTTGGTCTGCTGTCACCTTACAGCGGTTGATAGAGGATTTGGTCCGCTGTCACCCTACCAGCGGTGGATAGAGGATTTGGCCTGCTGTAACCCTACAGCAGTTGATAGAGGATTTGGTCTGCTGTCACCCTACAGCGGTGGATAGAGGATTTGGTCTGCTGTTACCCTACCAGCGGTGGATAGAGGATTTGGCCTGCTGTCACCCTACTGCAGTTGATAGAGGATTTGATCTGCTGTCACCCTACAGCGGTTGATAGAGAATTTGGTCTGCTGTCACCCTATAGCAGTTGATAGAGGATTTGGTCTGCTGTCACCCTATAGCGGTTGATAGAGGATTCGGTTTGCTGTCACCCTACAGCGGTGGATAGAGGATTTGGTCTGCTGTCACCCTACAGTGGTGGATAGAGGATTTGGTCTGCTGTCACCCTACAGCAGTTGATAGAGGATTTGGTCTGCTGTCACCCTACCAGCGGTGGATAGAGGATTTGGTCTGCTGTCACCATACCAGCGGTGGATAGAGGATTTGGTCTGCTGTCACCCTAAAGTGGTGGATAGAGGATTTGAGATTAAGGGTGGGGCTTGTATTTGTTTGTATTGTTAGGATTTTAATGTGAAGGTATTTGACATTATGTTCATAAAACTTTACACACATCAAGTTCATTGTCCAATAACTCTGACTTTCATTTTGGCAGAGCTATGCCCCTTTTCATAAAACTTGAACCTGCCATCAAACCAAGCTCATAACTGGCCATAACTTGTAATGTATGAACCTCTGTTCATGAATCCGCACACACATCTTCATCTTACATGAAGGAATGTTGTTAAACATATCCAATAACTCAGACTTCCATTTCAGCAGAGTTATGCCGCTGTTCAAAACAATTTAACTTGCAACCTTATAACCTGGTTCAGAACTCATACAGTTTTTCTTTATCAATTATTCAATGCCATTGACATTTCCAATAAATCTGTCTTTCATTTCGGCAGTTATGCCCCTTTTGATAAAACCAGAACCGGCAACCTTATCTGCTCATAACCAAGCAAAATATTGACTTATGGTCTTGAAACGTTATACAGTTCTTCCTTATAAATTATCCAATGCAGATTTATGCCCCTTTTTATAAACTTTAACAATTTAAAAGAAAATCTGCTACATAATTTATGAAGATCTTAGTTAGATCACCGTTGCTGAAATAAGGACATGGTAGGCGACACAAGGGTTCCGTGGAACACCATTCTAGTACTTTTAGTATACACAATGTCTGCCTCCTATAACATCTGGCATAGTATATTATATAGAGAGTCTTGGTGTGGAGTCTTGGAGTGGAGTCTTGGTGTGGAGTCTTGGTGTGGAGTCTTGGAGTGGAGTCTTGGTGTGGAGTCTTGGAGTGGAGTGGAGTGAATAATTACAGTGGCCTTGGAGTCAAAATTTGGAATGACCTTGAAGTCAAATTTAGACTAAATATTTTGGAGTCTAAAGGACAAGGTACGATAAGGGTGTATTTTGGCCTCTAATATATTCAAAATGCAACAAAATAATATTTACATATAATCTGTTGCGCATATTGATGTAAACTGATCATATTCTATCTTCAAAATAGATTCTTATTTATTTTATTTATCTAGAAGATTTAATCGGGTCTCAAAAAATGGTATTTTTTGTAATTTTGTTATATTTTGTAGATTTTGGACCTTTCTGGGCAAGATTTTGATCCTAAAAATATAGAGCGCACCTCCGAGCACACAGTTTTTTGGCTGATGATGCATCCCTACATGTTTCAACAAAAAATCAGCTGTGCTCGAGGGTGCGCTCTGTATTTCCAAGACCAAAAACTGATCGAAAACTGCTGAAAATGAACAAAAATGTCATTTTTTGAAAGAAAAGCCTAGTTTGTGAGGCTCTTAAACTCATTTAGAGCATTCAAACGTACTTGTAATGAGTTTTAATAATGATTCAGTTCAATTGTAGCTAAATTAGATATTCAAAATTTGTGCATTAAATTTTTCAATATTGGGGGCCAATTTTGTCCCTAATCATACCTAGTCCTTTGGAGTTTATTTTCCATACAATTAATAACTTCTTAATTTTAACTTGGGCTCTGTTATAATACTACATGTTCTAAATGAAATCCATGTTCATGGAACAGTTAAGCTGACAGGCTAAGTTCCCATACACTTTAATGCTTTTTGTTTTAAGTCTCTGTGGTACCCTCATAGTTGGCTGTCTTCTGACAAGTATTTGGATTTGACTGACATATTGGAATTCTGTATTTCCCTGACACTGGATGACAGAGGCGAAAATTAAATAATCAGTGAGACTGGTCTTAATTGTCTTGCTGTGTATTCATTTTAGCAAATGCTTAGAGGTATCTCAGAAGAATGATTAGGATACAGTAGATTAATAGAAATAAAACAAGCATTTTACTGTTATCGGCCTTTTTTCGCTGTCCAAACCCAAGACAATGTTTACTTTATCTTTCAAAACAGTGGTACATTAACTGATTTGTATTGGGAGGGTGGTGGAAGCTTTTTTTCACATGAGTATCCTAGATTAGATTTTCTAATCAGGTCAGGTTACGATTCCTTTTCCAATGAATTAAGTAACATGAGCATTATTATGTATTATGTGTTAAGGAGGGTAAGTATTAATGTAAAAAAAATAATAAAAAAATTCAAGTGGTGGAGGAGGTGAGAGGCAGGGGGTGGGGGTGAGGAGTGTGCAACATATATGTGCAAGAATTGACTAAAACAACACAGAAATATGTAAAAAAAAAAAAAAATGGATGTGGAGTGGGGGTGGAGGGAGTGAGGGCGTGGTGGGGTGAGGGGGTGGGGGTGGAGGAGGGAGCCCATGCCCCAATATGGGTGAAGTATGTATAATAAATCCCAAACCAAATTTATAGATATATACATGCTTACATGCAAACCTAGATCTGCCTTTATTGCACATTTTATTGGCCATCACAATTTGGGTTCCATGGGAGCCCAAAATTCGCAGAAGACAAAATTACTTACCCAACGCTTTACAACATACTATAAGGAAACCAATTCCCAAATTTAGTTCAGCAAGGATAAGTACTGTAAGAGATATAGACCTGTAAACACAGCTTACATGCAAAATTTGATGTGAAACAGGCACATTTTAAGGGCTATCAGAATTTGGGTTCAGTGGGAACCCAGGGGTAACAGAAACCAAAATTACTTAAGCAGCCCTTAAGATAATGCTATTAGGAAGCTAATGGCCAAATTTGGTTGTGCTGGGTAAGAAATGTAAGAGATATAGACTTGTAAACACAGCTTACACGCAAAATTTGATGTGAAATGGGACACCTTTTATGGGCTATCAGAATTTGGGTTCCATGGAACCAAAATTGCTTATGCAGCCCTTAAGATAATGCTATAAGGAAGCCCATGGCCAAATCTGGTTGTGCTAGGATAAGAAATGCAAGAGATATAGACTTGTAAACACAGCTTACACCCAACGCCGACGTCGAAGCCAGGGTGATTACATAAGCTCTGTTATTCTTCGAATAGTCGAGCTAATAAAATGTATGAACTTAGATACTCAGAGAATATAACCTCAAAGATAACAGTGATTTTCCTAATGACTCTTTATTGGTCTGACCTTGCGCCAAGAGACCAATTTATCTTCGGCCAATGATTCAAAGCTAATAAGTCCTAGTCCTGTTTTATTGAATGCCCATTAAATAAGGCAGTTGTCAACTGAATTACCGCATACTGTTTACACATGCAGGGGTCAACCAGATTATTCCAGAACCAGGATTAAAATAATGATTATTAGTTGTTGAAATTGGGTAGCTTAATAGACACATGCATTTTAATGAAATTTAATCAATTAATTAATAATAGCATGTGTAAATAAAATAACTCAAGTAAATGTATTCATAACTTTCACATCTGGTCAACTTTCGGTTGGTCGAAATATTCAGTAGGTGAAAATAAAAGGGTTTACTCGGACTTTATCCTCAATCTCTATATGAACAAGAGGTCAATGACCTTGAAGCTCTACCGATTGATTTTGATTTCAGGAAGTAGTCGCTACAGACTTGTTTTTTGAAAATCTATTTTTAACCGTGGTGGCCATCTTGAATTTCCGGCCGACCTGAAATTTTGCTAGGATCAATTAGACATTAAGAGCAACATTCCTGTGAAGTTTCATGAAAATCCGTCAAGTAGTTTCAGAGGAGTAGTCGCTACAAGTTTTCATTATATAACTCTATGTAAACAAAGATGGCCACTGGTAGCCATGTTTAACGTCAAATCAAAACAATTTTCGACCAGGACCAACATCATGTCCTCTGATCATTTTAGAAAAAGTCCCATATCAATATCTCTAATAGTTTTGAAGAAGTAGTCGCTACAAACCTGAAATTTTTCTAGGATCAACTAGACATCAAGAGCAACATTCCTGTGAAGTTTCATGATCATCCGTCAAGTAGTTTCAGAGGAGTAGTCGCTATAAGTTTTTACTATATAACTCTATGTAACCAAAGATGGCCACTGGCAGCCATGTTTAACGTCGAATCATAATAATTTTCCAAAAGGATCAACATCATGTCATGCTGATCATTTTAGAAAAAGTCCCATATCAATATCACTTATAGTTTTCAAGAAGTAGTCGCTACAAACTTATTTTTTAAAAATCTATTTTTAGCTGTGACGGCCATCTTGAATTTCTGGCAGATCTGAAATTTTGCTAGGATAAATTAGACATCAAGAGCAACATTCCTGTAAAGTTTCATGAAAATCCGTCAAGTAGTTTCAGAGAAGTAGTTGCTACAAGTTTTTACTATATAACTCTATGTAAACAAAGATGGCCGCTGGCAGCCATGTTTAACGTTGAATCAAACGATTTTTGACAAGGATCAACATTATGTCATGCTGTTCATTTTAGAAAAAGTCCCATATCAATATCACTTATAGTTTTCAAGAAGTAGTCGCTACAAACTTGTATTTTAAAACTCTATTTTTAGCTTTGGCGGCCATCATGGATTTCACATCAACATGAATTTTTGCTAGGATCAACTAGACTTTATGGGCAACATTTCTGTAAAGTTTCATGAATATCCATCCAGTAGTTTCAGAGGAGTTGTCGCTACAAATAAAAGTTTACGGACAGACAGACGGACGGACGGACAGACGGACAACGGACGCCGCACCACGGCATAAGCTCTGCTGATCTCTGATCAGTAGAGCTAAAAATGAAAATATTAGACCATGATTTAAATTAAATGAATCCATATTGGTGTTTTAAAATCAGACAACACCAAGAAGATACACAGATGTACACAAAAAATAAAGCTTTCAATATAATTATCACTACAAACTAGTTTTATAAAGGGCTAAAGTCAGTTGAGCACCAACGATAAACACCGAGTTTACCCCTACCAGAATGTGGAGGTCTTTTATTTTATTGATCACTGATTGGTCAATTTATTTTGATGATGCCATGTGAAAGTTATGAATTAGTTTCTAAAAAGTTATTATTTGTAAGGAAAATTAAGACTACAAATTTAGACTAAAACATATTCACTCCATTTTCGGAGTTAAGAACAAAAGAACGTAATAAAGAACAAAGGTCAGAACTATATATTAGTTTCTAAAAAGTTATTAATTGTACGGAAAAATAAAATTAAATTTAGCCTCCAAAAATGTACTCTAAAATATTCACTCCAAGGTCATTCTGAAATGTGACTCCAAGTTCACTTCAATTATTCACTCCACTCCACCCCAAGACTCAACACCAAGACTCCACTCTGTATAATATACTATGCCATAACATCTTCCTACTTAGTTTTAATTTCAGCCAGACTGATTGAATGTGAATTAAGTCTGCTAGCATCAGGTTGACTACAGAATCCCAAGACAACATTAATTGTAGAAGCTCAACATCTAGGCTTAGTCTAGCCAGGCTTTTAAAGTAGGTCTTCAGGATTTCAAAGTGCATCAAGTTTGATGCATATTTCTTGTAGCTCACAAAGAACCATTGGCCATCATGAAATGCTTGGCTTTGAAGACAATGTTTCATTTTAGAGTCTTAGTGCTGTAGGGGAATGATGGTTTGTAGAGTTCTCCTTAACGTTTCTTTGGCAATTTCAGAGGAGCTCCACCCACTAACAAACGCTGCTCCCTAATAAATGCCCTACCCCTTTGATTTTTTTTTTTTTTTTTTTTTTTTTTTACATATTGTAAGATCAAGTTTAGTGAAAAAGCCTGATTTGAGGTCTAGTTTAGAAAAATACCCCACTCCAAGCATTTTAGAGGTATTATGTACAAAACAAAAAAATGGCTTCATATTTAAACACACCCCTTTTGTAAAATGCAATGCTCTTGGGGCATTTAAAAGGGAGGTATACGGCATTCATGAACAGACATTTTAAACTACTAAACTACACTGGTTTAAATTCTGGGTTCAACTATTTTAAAGTAGCTGCTGCTTTTTAAATAAATCTTTTAATGGGTTCAACAATATGAAAGAACTCTCTGCTTAGCTTTTTTTTAATGTGTTCAACTATTCTGAAGTAGCTTTAAATTCTTAATTTTTAATGACTTTTTCTGTCTTTTTTGATCTGTTTTCTCAACCTATATTTCAAAAGTCTTACAATCTAATAATGACATCACTGGGATGAATTCTGAAGTTGTGAATTTCCCATACACAGAAAACTTGGCTGCTGGTGACCATCCTGGAAGCCTCATCAACATGAACTCCACCCTTAACCCGCTAAGCACGACTATAATAGGCTTTGTGTCCATTATAAACCCAGATCAGCCTGTGAGTAACACCCTTTGTCACATAAATGGAATGGTCTTAATTCAAAGAAAGAACAGTCCATTATATATATGCAGGGGTTAAGGGTTAATTTAGAACCAACATGTTGTCATGCCAATCACTCCAATAAATACTCTATATCAATAATCTGCTATGGATCTAGACAAGTTAAAGAGACACTGTCCGTAAGTAAGCAGATATTGAGCATAACCAAATAACTGTCTGACTTTTATTCATTGAAATGTATACATGAAAACATGAGGATAGACCCTAAGAAGTATGTAGGAATACATTCGTGAGTTTGAAAAAAAAAAGTTTTAATTATTAAATGTAAATAAAGTGGGACCCACAATATTTACCTTTTATGCGTTCATGTGCCTTCCATAGCGCACTAGGTATTCACCATAGTATGTATTGAGTAATATGTATAGCCCGCTTAGCTCAGTCAGGAGCGAGTTCCGACAATTTTACGCTAACGCACACTTATTTTTACTGCGAGTTTAAGCTGCGAGTTCAAACCCACGAAGTGGATTTGTTTGTTTTTTGTACCGTGATTGAATTCCGTTAACCAATCTTGCTTTTAATTAGTAAATATTGAATAATGTTTAGTGTATAATGTGTGCGACATAATTATTGGGTGTTTTATAAGCTAAAAGTTACGGACAGTGTCCCTTTAATTGCAATCAAAAAATATTTTTCTCTGTTATCTTAAGAACTTAAGTAATGGTGGCCATCTTGGATTTTGCAGGAATGAATTTCATATAGGGACCAACTAGACATCTCCTTCAATGTTTCTATGAAATTTTATGATATACTGAATAAAATGTTAAGCCACAAGATTTCCATATGTAAGTCTAGGAAAGACAAACTTTGATTTTTAGTCTTGCATTGTGCAGGAAGCTAAGTATTAATGACCATCATCTCCATATCACCTAGCTTTAAAGGGAATGTAGCGACACTGTCAAAATCGGATGATAAACAAAAAAATATATGATTATTTAAAGGTTGTTCTATAACGGATATGGGAGCCGCCATTTTGAGAACTATTGATGTCATAGTTCCATATTACCATATATGGAATATTGATAAATATCATTGAAAACGTAGATAATCACTCCAATGAAGCAATTTGTTTCAGTGGTCATATAAAGCATTATTTCCATTAAGTATTACATATTTTTCATACACTGTTGCTGTAAATTTTTCCCTTTAAATCCGTAAATTTTCATATTCATAAATATTCCATATAATAAGATCATTTAGAACTGTGATGTCATATCAACAGAAACTTCAAGTTATCATATCTTCTTTGTTTATCGTCCAATTTTGATAATTCTTTCGTTTTTCAGAACTCTCAATAATAAAGATAGTTAGACTGCATGTCGCTACATTCCCTGTAATGTTTCTGTAAAGTTTCATGCAGCCAAATTTTACAACATAATTATGACATTGTACACCATTCCTAAACCTACTGACATGAAGCTTATATATAATTAATCTATTTTGAGACTCCAAACTCTATAGACACAATATAAACGGCTTTAACCATGGACCCAGCCCAAACCCCAAAACTAGAGCGTCGAATTAAGAGTTAACAACTCATCATTAATTTTACACATATTCAACCACGGGTATTTTAAGAACTCGTGAAAAAAACTATAATTATAAAACTATAATACATATTATAATATAACTTGGACACATCTGGCTATAGTTTTGGTGAAGGGTTTTGCCGTTATTTGCCGGATTAGTTTCTTTAAGCCTCACAGACAGGTGTAGAAAGTATGTATTTGATCTGGTTGCTGTGTTTTGGTACCTATGTTTTGAACATGACAGACATACCAGTGATTGATGCTGGCTAGCCAGGATGAATATAGAAAAACAGATGCAGATGCTGAGATGCTCCTCTTTTTTTTATCTACCGTATTTATTCTAATATATGCACCGTGGCATTGCAAAGAATTTTCAAATTCGGGTTTAATCAGTGCCATCTCCCTAGTAACAATTTTATATAGATGGTTACAGTCAAGTCTGTCTATTCCCATTTCCATCACCCCAGTTTCCCTCCCAGCTCCTCTTTTACAGACCAATCTCCCTACTTTCAGACTTCTCTTTCTAACCGCAGCCCTGTTTTCATAGTTTATCTTCATGTCATATTTCCCTTGTTAACCCCTAACCCACTACGTATATATAATGGACTGTTCTGTCTTTGAATTAAGACCATTCCATGTATGTGACAAAGGGGTGTTTTGGGGGAAATAACAGATCAGCAGCCAGACATTGTAAACCCTGATCAGCTTGCGAGTTGCTCTAATAATAACACCTATCAAGCCTTGTCTCCATAGTTACAGCAATTATTCTCTATTTACAGACCTATCTACCTAGAAACAATTGTATCTATCAAGTTACAGGCAAGTCACAGTCATATATCCCTAGTTACAGAACTATCTCCCTAGTTACATAGTTATCTCCCTAGTTACATACCTATCTCCCTCATTACAGAGTGTTCTACTTAGTAACATACTTATATTTCTAGTTACAGACCTATCTCTACATTTACAGTCCTATCTCTCTAGTTAAAGGCATATCTCCCTAGTTACAGACCAATATCCCTAGTTACAGACATATCTCCCTAGTAACATACCAATCTCCCTACCCCTGCGAAACTCTGTTCTTATACTCAAGAACAGTTCATGAACAGTTCTAGAACATTAAGAACAGTTCCTGAACTGTTCTTGATTCATTGTTCTAGAACATATGTTCTTAATATGTTCCTGAACACTTCCAAGAACTATTGGAGAACATTTCAAAAACTTTAATTTTTCTTAAGATATTCTTGAAAGGTTCTTGAACAAGTTTAGAACAGTTCAAGAACATTTAAATAGAGAAAATGTTCTAAAAATGTTCTTGAACTTTTTCAAGAGCAAATCAAGAACAGTTTAGGAACTTCAGGAGTTCCTGAACTGTTCTTAACTTGTTCTTGAACAATTTGAAGAACAAATGAAGAACCGTTCAGGAACTTCAAGGGTTCTTAAACCGTTCTTAATTAGTTCTGGACTCTAAGTGTTCTTAAACGTTAAGTGTTAAGCACTAATTAAGAACAGTTTAAACTCTTGAAGTTCCTAAACTGTTCTTCATTTGTTCTTGAAATTGTTTAAGAACAGTTTTAGAATATCTTCTCTATTTAAAGTTCTTTCAATGTTCTTTAAAATGTGAAATAAATTCCTTTAAATAGGAAATGTAATTAAGATGTGCTTAAAATATCTACAAATGTGTTATCTTTATAGGAATGTCGCTACAAATCGATTACATCTGTGCAAATGTAAATATACATTAAATTAGTAAGCAAGTCACAATATTAACCACCTAATAAACTATTGTGATTCCATTATTAGTCATTATTTATTTGAAAAAGGCATTATTTTTGTAATGCTGACAGGCACAGGTATTATAATGAAATATGAAATTTCTTTGTTTTAAGTAGCTTAAACACACCCCAGGTAATACATAGATGGCTTTTGCTGGGACATGAAAACAATTATCCATAAACTTGGTATACAAATCTTTTGAGTATTTCCACAAAACAACATAATTTTATTACACTATTTCCAGAACAGGTTTTTCTATAACAAACTGAATGTTTATGAATGTTGTTTAACGGCTCATCAACACAGTATCGATTATAAGAAAAATTACAGTTCTTGAAATGCTCTTCAGTAGTTCTTGAAAATGTTCAATGTACATGTTCTAGAACAATGAATCAAGAACAGTTCAGGAACTGTTCTTAATGTTCTAGAAATGTTCATGAACTGTTCTTGAGTATAAGAACAGAGTTTCGCAGGTGTTCATCTTCGTTAATTAAACAAATATATACTTTACTTTACTATTGACAAACAAATATATGATCATTATTGCATGAACAGTTTAATATAATAACATTATCTGGAGTTTAAAAGCCTATGTCTTCATTTATATTTGCAAAGAAAGTAGGTAAAGAATATATGACACCTGAGTGTGATTCTGACAAAATTGCAAATAAAATGCAAACGCCATTCTTTTGAGTTTTTGGCGGTAAAATGGCAGTCCAACTGAAGATTGTGCTTGCATCATTTAATGATTAAATGTAAGTGTTTTGTGATAATACTTAAATTACTTATTGTGTCAAAACATCTTCTATATTTAATAGTTGTATTTGAAAGATGAAATTTCTAAATGTAGTCTTTAGAAACAGTATTTTAAAATGAAACCCCTGTTGTCATGTGTTTTCGCTGATTGACTTTCTTTTTTTGTTGCTGACAGAAAAATGGTATTCAGCACTGCAGATATTATTTCATTTCAGTATCATATGCAACATTTCAACAAGTATGACCAGGCATTCTGAAGGTTCAATTAATGAATTGTTCTTTAACTGTTATGCAGGTTAAATTAGTGGCCAAGGAGTTCTGGAACTGTGCAGGAACTGTTCTGGATAGATTGTTCAAGAACTGTTCTTGAACTGTGCTTCATCTGTTCTTGAGCAGTTCTAGAATGGTACAGATCATTCTGGAACAGTTCTAGAACAGTTCCAGTACAGATAGTTCTAGAACTGTGCTTCATCTGTTCTGGAGCAGTTCTAGAACTGTGCATGAATGTTAAATGAGACAAAAATTCTAGAGGTTATGTTCAAGAACAGTTCTAAGAACAGTTCCAATACAGATAGTTCTAGAACTGTTCTAGAACAGTTC
Source organism: Cyrtodaria siliqua (assembly GCA_037043455.1). Classification (NCBI taxonomy): domain Eukaryota; kingdom Metazoa; phylum Mollusca; class Bivalvia; order Adapedonta; family Hiatellidae; genus Cyrtodaria; species Cyrtodaria siliqua. The sequence continues at coordinate 14,495 of JAWPHD010009120.1, forward strand.
CAGTACAGATCGTTCTGTAACAGTTCTAATACAGTTCCAGTACAGATAGTTCAAGAACTGTTCTTGAACATAAGTTCTACAACTTTTCTTGAACATAAGTTCTAGAACTGTTCTTGAACATAAGCTCTAGAAAAATTGTCTCATTTAACATTCACGTACTGCTCAAGAACTGTACCAGAACAGATTAGGTACAGTTCAAGAACAGTTCTTGAACAATCTATCCAGAACAGTTCAAGAATTGTTCATGCACAGTTCTAGAAAATTTCGCAGGGGTAGTTACAGACCTATCTCCCTCACTACAGAGTGATCTACAGTAACATACTTATATATTTCTAGTTACAGACCTATCTCTATATTTACCATCCTATCTCTCTAGTTAAAAGCCTACCTCCTTAGTTATGGATCAATATCGCTAGTTACAGACCTATCTCCCTAGTAACATACACATCTCCCTAGTTACAGAGATATCTCCCTAGTTACATACCTATCTCCCTAGTACAGAGTTATCTCCCTAGTTACATACCTATCTCCCTCATTACATAGTGTTCTACTTAGTAACATACTTATATTTCTAGTTACAGACCTATCTCTATCTATTTACAGTTCTATCTCCCTAGTTACAGACCAATATTCCTAGTTACAGACCTATCTCCCTAGTAACATATCTATCTCCCCAGTTACAGACATATCTCCCTTGTTACAGACAATCTCCCTCTCCATAGTTACAGACATATCTCCCTAGTAAAGGACATATCTACCTAGTAACAGATTTAATTGTCTATTTAAGATCTATCTCCCTAGTAACAGATATTATATATCTCGCCAGTTACAGACCTATCTACCTGGTTAGAGACCCATTTCTCTAGTTACAGACCTATCTCCTTAGTTACAGCATTTTCTACCTAGTTACATACCTATCTACCTATTAACAGAATTATCTTTCTAGGGACAGACCTATCTCTTTATTTACAGCTCTATCTACTATAGTTGATAGTTGATGTCCATGCACAAAATGTCAATGGTATCTTGGTTCTGATAAAAACAGTTATAAAGTGTTAAACCTTGTGTTAAAATTCTTCACCTGATAATAAATTATGTGAAATATAATCTATCTATTTACACAGTCCATCTCCCATTTTACAATAATATTTTCCTATTATCTGATGTTCCAAATATCCATACTTTACTTTCATGGATTTGCCAGGCACAGAATGCACATAAGCAGACCCATGCCTGCATCCCCAGGAACATAGATGCCAGATATACTGGTTACCACCTGACCTGCCAGGACATGCTGGGTGCATTCGGATAATGTAATGTACATTCTCAGAACATCTGTTTTAACAGCAATCTTTATTTGGCCAAACCACCAGGGATCTGTCTGAACAATACATTACCTGTCAGACAAGGGATTTCACAGTTCTTGTAACAGCCCATGCTTACTGGGTAATAAAATATGTTTCTAGTAAACACATTAAGGTAGGCCAGACTTTTTTATTTTTAGGATTTACTGTTCCGTATCTACTATACAATTTGTCAAAATAAAAAAAACAGTTGTTTCCTTTAAAGAGGCACTACCTATATCTATGCGATTTTTAATGTAAAATATTAACTACTCAATATTACTGCATTTATATGTATACAAAGCTATTTTATGAGTATTCTAAGAAGGAACATGGTTCGTATTCCTGTTCTGTAAGTTATTAATTATGATCAAAACAATATCTTGAATAAAATGCTGCCCTGCCGTTTATTCCTGCCGGAGAACTACGTGTTTTTAAGATTTTCTCGGACATGCGCAATGCGATTCAGTTGAACGAAAACAAACTATTCGGCGAGTTCCGATAGTAAACGAATCGATCGGAACTCTTTGCCAATCCGACGAGACAGTTCCGATTGTAAACGAATAAGATCGGAAAATCTCCGCAATCGGCTTGTATAAAACAATTACGAATACAATTTCAAAATCCGATCTTTTCAATCCTGTTTTTTCCCAGCAAAACGTATATTACATGGGGTGAAATTATTGCAATTTACCTTTTTCATAGTCCTATTTATGATTAAGTAAAGTTTATATCAATTGGTGGACAAAAATATATAGGTAGAGCCTCTTTAAGGTAAAAAGTATACCCAAACAAATGGTTATGATTTGTCGGATCTATATTACTTGGATGATTATCGAATATAATTATTTTTTGACAAATAAAACTTTTTTCAGTTTCCATTTTTTTTTCCACATCTACATTTTTGCTGAAAAAAAACACACAGTAAAAATCATTCAAAAGAAACAACATTGGCCTTAACATGCAAACCTACTAAAATACACACTGACCTACATGTATTAGTCAAAATCATTCTAGTCATGGGGCCCCGTGTGGTTGCCGGGGGCCCCGTTTGGTCAGGGGCCAAAGAATACGGCCACTGCAGATCCCTTTGGAGAGGTAGGCAGAGGGGTAGAATCCCCCCAAATTCATGTTCATTTTATCATTTTTTGTTCATGTTCATTAAAGGTCTTCATCATGATCCCTGCATTGTTTCAGATGCTATCTCGCTTGCATCAAAAGAGCAGTGGCAGAAAAACAATAACGTGGCTCCAGCGTAAATGGAGTTTCTACGATAGAATTTGCTCAGGGTGAGAAGGCTCTAGGCCCATTTTCCATATTTTATCTCGATGTACATGGAAGATGAGCCTGGCATGTTCATGCCTTTTAGGCGCCATATAACCTTTTCATGTGTTGGTGCGCCTTAAAATCCCAATTCAATTCAATTCTAGTCATGGGATTTAAAAACATCAAAATCGGCATAGAATCTAGCTTCGTATACTGTATAATCCTTAATAAACGTCCCCCGGGGGCATAACAGGGGCATTTATTTGAGACCAAAAATACATAATCTAACTTCTAAATTAGACCTTATTTACTGATTTTCTTTACCAAGAAAGCCAAAGTCTGCATGTCAATCAATCAATGCATCAGATTTTAAGTTTTCTAGTGATTTTGTGTGTTCCATTGTGAATGGAACAGATTAACTTGCATATTTTGGTCAGTTTTAAAAAAAAAATGGTGTGGTTTATTAGGAGAGGGGTGTTTATTAATATGAAATATTATGGTATTCACATCCATGTTTCCTGTGTCCTTGTTATCCAGCTGGCTTGTGGAAAGTCAATGGTTCTGCCCAGATGCTCACCGTTGCAAGCAAACTGCCCGGATGGGCACCTTTCCTCCTCAAATGGAAGCTTAGCTGGAAAGTCACCATATGACCTTAGCTGTTGGTGCGACTGTCAAATCCAATTCAATTCAATCCCTGTGTCCTTGCAATTCCATGTGTTTCTATTTCCCAAATAATTCTGCTTTGATAACATTATGTGTGGGAAGACCCATAACTTAAATGTTAACCCTTAACCCGCTAAGCACGACTATAATAGTCTCTGCATCCATTGTAAACCCAGATCAGCCTGCGAGTAACATGCACGCTGATCAGGGTTTACAATGTCCGATTGTAAACCCAGATCAGCCTGTGAGTAACTCGCAGGCTGATCAGGGTCTACAATGTCTGGCTGCTTATCAGTCATTTTCCCCAAAACACCCCTTTGTCACATAAATGGAATGGTCTTAATTCCAAGAAAGAACAGTATATATTGTAGCGGGCTAAGGGTTAATAGAACATGTGACCCGATCCTTTTGCATAATTATATGGTGATAAAATATGCTTAAATCAAATTATTTTTTATTGCTGCAAAAAAAACAGATGAACTTTAATTTATGTTTTAATTATGTTCAGTGAAATGGAAAATTTCAATAAAAAGTCAATTTGTGCAGGAATCTCTGCTCAGAACTGCCTTGAATTAAGTATAACCATATGTAAAGTATTGTACAGCTGGGAAATATAACACTTTAAAGAGGGGGTAAGAAGAAAATGAAAACACTTAACTGAGTTTTATACGATTCAATCTATTGTTTATGGGGTTTTTGCATGTTTAAACTTTTCTGAATTATGCAAATATGTTCAATTTGTGTGGGATTCTGCAAAGTTTATAAATTCCATAAAACACTAATTATGAAATAAAATATGTTTAAAGCATGAAATCCTTATACCGTAATTCAAACCTAAAAAGTTTAAAGAAGATATCCCGCCACCAACAGATATCCCGCCACCAACAGATATCCCGCCACCAACAGGCCCATTTTACAACAGATGCAAACTGTTTCTAAACCTACTGACGACGAGGTATATAATTATATAACTTACATATTTTGAGAATCCCAACTATAAACGGCTTTAACCATGCAGCCAGGCCTGGCAGTAAAACCCAAAAATTGGAGCATCGAATTAAGAGTTACCAACTCATAATTCTTTCAATCGCTCGTATTTTAAGAACCTTTAAAAAATCTGTACTTTTAATCGGCACATATACATCCTTATATTACCTTAACACCTGGGTGGAGTTTTGATAAATAAATTTGTAGGCAATTTTTGCCGTTATTTGGCAGGTTAGTTTCTTTAAGGATAAGAAAATAAATATTATGACACTATCCCGAAAAGGGAAATGAGTTCCCCCAAGAAGAGTTCATGATTGTGTAAGCTTTTTGAAAATGTCACAAGTTTGGTTTCATCCAATAAAATACCATTAGGGAAAAAAACAAACATGTAAATATAATACTCATCAGTGATTCAGATTATCCCTCCCATGCAAATATAATACTCATCAGTGATTCAGATTATCCCTCCCATGCAATATAATACTCATCAGTAATTCAGATTATCCCTCCCATGCAAATATAATACTCATCAGTGATTCAGATTATCAAAATGCTCACTTACCGATACAAATCTAATTATCAAAGTTGCAACCTAGCATACTGGGATTCTTTTACATAATGTGATAATATGATTGTCTGCAGGATTTCAGGAGAAGCTTTAATTTTATATTGCATATCAACAAGAGGTGATCCGGAACATGCGACTCTAGTAATAAACCTTTTGTTATATACCTTCAGAACATTCTCGGAAAGCAATACACGCACACACAATGTTTAATACATAGGGAACGCCGTAACTTTAGGGAATGGCCGTAACTAATATGAGTAGCACTTGTGGCCCGACCCAAATGCATTGTACTTGAACATATATGGCAATAAAATATGTTTAACTTAAATGTTTAATACGCCATAAACGCAGTAGACTAGTAGTACTATACTGTTACAAACACCAAGATACTGATACAGAATCATCTGTAAATTGTGTCCATGGGACACGGATACCTTGCTTAAAGGTGAATGGCCACCCTTTTGTCGTATTATCAATTAACAAATTTAACTCAAACACAATATGAACATTTCTAGAGAGAAACATATATTTCAAACCGCTACTAAGTTGTATGTAAAAATAAATATTATTTGCATGACATAGATACTACTTTTACCACTGCATGACTGCACGGGGAAATGAGGTAAATCTGAATTGTATTGCTGCACAACTATTGCCAGATAAATGAAAAATACATTTACCTGTGGATTAATTTACCTGTTCAAAGTTTTCTATGTCATCAAATAAAATCTTATTCTTGCTTTTCACAGATATTGCAATGTGTGAACTGTATATATCTATTGTTGTGTATTGATTTCGATTAAAAGCAAGAGGCCCAAGAGGGCCTGTGGACCCTCTACTGGCTAAAACAGCTCTTATAGATTTAGATAGATATAGCTAGATATAGCTCTCTTCTTCTATAGACTTAACAAAGGAAAATACAATATAGCATTTTTCAACAAATCAAGGGCCATAACTCTGTTATTACTAACAAGATCTAGCTGGTTTTCGAAATTGTCCAAGATTTCATTGATATACTGCGCTTTGCACAACTAGACATCATACGGAGGCTTCCTGCCAAATTTCGTAGAAATCCAACAAGCCGTTTAAGAGGAGTAGCGCCGACAAGAAATTTAAAATAAAAATGTCAAAGGGCCATAACTCAGTCAAAAATCAGCGAACTGGAACAAAAGCGTGATATGCACAACTAGACATCTTACCGATGCTTCCTGCCAAGTTTTGTCGAAATTCAACAAGGCATTTAAGATGAGTAGCGCTGAAAAGAAATTTTAAGGTAAGTGTCAAGTAATTAAAAAGATAATGTAAAAAAAATCAAAAAAAAAAAAAAAAAAAAAATCAAATCTATCAAAAACAAAATAAAATTAAAAAGAAAATTTAAAAAATAAACAAGAGGTCAATGACCTTGAAGCTCTACTGATTGATTTTGATTTCAGGAAGTAGTCGCTTCAGACTTGTTTTTTGAAAAATTATTTTTAGCCGTGGCGGCCATCTTGAATTTCCGGCCGACCTGAAATTTTGCTAGGATCAATTAGACATCAAGAGCAACATTCCTGTGAAGTTTCATGAAAAACCGTCAAGTAGTTTCAGAGGAGTAGTCGCTACAAGTTTTCATTATATAACTCTATGTAAACAAAGATGGCCACTGGCAGCCATGTTTAACGTCGAATCAAAATAATGTTTGACTCTGATAACCATCATGTCATGCTGATCATTTTACAAAAAGTCCCATATCAATATCACTTAAAGTTTTCAAGACGTAGTCGCTACAAACTTATTTTTTAAAAATCTATTTTTAGCTGTGGCGGCCATCTTGAATATCTTGCCGACCTAAACTTTTGCTAGGATCAATAAGACACCAAGAGCAACATTCCCGTGAAGTTTCATGAAAATCCGTCAAGTAGTTTCAGAGGTAGTCGCTACAAGTTTTCATTATATAACTCTATGTAAACAAAGATGGCCACTGGCAGCCATGTTTAACGTCGAATCAATCATTTCGACACGGACCAACATCATGTCATGCTGATAATTTTAGTAAAAGTCCCATATCAATATCACTTATAGTTTTCACGAAGTAGTCGCTACAAATTTGTTTTTTAACAAGAGGTCAATGACCTTGAAGCTCTACTGATAGATTTGTGATAGCTAGGTCAACATTCCTGTGAAGTTTCATGAAAATCCATCAAGTAGTTTCATAGGAGTAGTCGCTACAAGTTTTCATTATATAACTCTATGTAAACAAAGATGGCCGCTGGCGGCCATGTTTAATGTCAAATCAAAATAATTTTTGACAATGATCAACATCATATACTGATCATTTTAGAAAAAGTCCCATATCAATATCACTTATACTTTTCAAGAAGTAGTGGCTACAAACTTGTATTTTGAAAATCTATTTTAGCCATGGCGGCCATCTTGAATTTTCGGCCAACCTGAAATTTTGCTAGGATCAATTAGACATCAAGAGCAACATTCCTGTAAAGTTTCATGAAAATCCGTCAAGTAGTTACAGGAGTAGTCGTTACAAGTTTTTACTATATAACTCTATGTAAACAAAGTAGTCGCTACAAACTTGTATTTTGAAAATCTGTTTTTAGCCGTGGGGGCCATCTTGAATTTCCGGCCGACCTGAAATTTTGCTAGGATCAATTAGACATCAAGAGCAACATTCCTGTGAAGTTTCATGAAAATCCGTCAAGTAGTTTCAGAGGAGTAGTTGCTACAAGTTTTCATTATATAACTCTCTGTAAACAAAGATGGCCGCTGACAGCCATGTTTAACGTCGAATCAAAACGATTTTTGACAAGGACCAACATCATGTCATGCTGATCATTTTAGAAAAAGTCCCATATCAATATCACTTACAATTTTCAAGAAGTAGTCGCTACAAACTTGTATTTTGAAAAATTATTTTTAGCCGTGACGGCCATCTTGAATTTCCGGCCGACCTGAAATTTTGCTAGGATCAATTAGACATCAAGAGCAACATTCCTGTGAAGTTTCATGAAAATCCGTCAAGTTGTTTCAGAGGAGTAGTCGCTACAAGCTTTCATTATATAACTCTATGTAAACAAAGATGGCCACTGGCAGCCATGTTTAACGTCGAATCAAAACGATTTTCGACAAGGACCAACATCATGTCATGCTGATCATTTTAAAAAATGTCCCATATCAATATCACTTAGAGTTTTCAAGAAGTAGTCGCTACAAACTTGTTTTTTAAAAACCTATTTTTAGATTTGGCGGCCATCTTGGATTTCACATCAACATGAATTTTTGCTAGGATCAACTAGACTTCATGGGCAACATTTCTGTAAAGTTTCATGAAAATCCATTCAGTAGTTTCAGAGGATAAGTCGCTACAAAAAAAGTTTACGGACAGACAGACGGACAGACGGAGGGACGACAGACGCCGCACCACGGCATAAGCTCTGCTGATCTCTGATCAGTCGAGCTAAAAACCTATTTTTAGATCTGGCGGCCATCTTGGATTTCACATCAACATGAATTTTTGCTAGGATCAACTAGACTTCATGGGCAACATTTCTGTAAAGTTTCATGAAAATCCATTCAGTAGTTTCAGAAGGTAGTCGATACAAAAAAAAGTTTACGGACAGACAGACGGACGGACAGACGGACGCCGCACCATGGCATAAGCTCTGCTGATCTCTGATCATTCGAGCTAAAAATTAATCAAAAAGGAAAAAAGTTGTTGTTTTTTTGTTTTTTTTAAAAACTGTTTCCCCCGGGGCACGTCCAAATTTGACACCAGGGTCACCATTTGAACAAACTTGGCAGACGACCATAAGCTGATGCTAGATGTAATACATCAGAGCTCGGTGCCATGTGGTTCCAGAGAAGAAGAATCTTTTCAGTTTTTCCCTATACAAGCCTATAAGTAAAACTGTGACCCCCAGGGTGGGGCCAAATGTGACAAAACCCCCAGGGTGGGGCCAAATGTGACCAATGGGTCACCATCTGAACAAACTTGGTAGAAGACCATAAGCTTATAGCAAATGCAAAATATTAAACCTCTGGCTCTTGCAGTTTCAGAGAAGAAGATTTTTTCAGTTTTTCCCTATACATGTCTATGTAAAACATGACTCTTTGGGCGGGGTCAAATTGGGCGGGGTCAAATGTGACCCCAGGGTCACCATTTTAACAAACTTGGTAAAGGACCATAAGCTTATAGCAACAGCAAAATATTAAACCTCTGGCTCTTGCAGTTTCAGAGAAGAAGATTTTTTAAGTTTTTTCCTATACATGTCTATGTAAAACATGTGACCCTTGGGGCGGGGCCAAATGTGACCCCAGGGTCACCATTTGAACAAACTTAGTAGAGGACCATAAGCTGATGCTACATGTTATACATGAGAGCTCTGTGCCATGTGGTTCCTGAGAAGATTTTTTTACTTCAGTTTTTGCCTATACAAGCCTATATAAAACTGTGACCCCCGGGGTGGGGCCAAATGTGACCCCTGGGTCACCATTTGAACAAACTTGGTAGAGGACCACAAGCTTATAGCAAATGCAAAATATTAAACCTCTGGCTCTTGCAGTTAGAGAGAAGAAGATTTTTTAAGTTTTTCCCTATACATGTCTATGTAAAACGTGATCCTCGGGGTGGGGCTAAATGTGACCCGAGGGTCACTATTTAAACAAACTTGGTAAAGGACCATAAGCTTATAGTAAATGCAAAATATCAAACCCCTGGCTGTTGTAGTTTCCGAGAAGATGAATTTTTAAAAAAAAATCCTATATAAGTCTATGTAAAACTGTGACCCCCGGGGCGGGGACAAATTTGACCCCAGGGTCACCATTTGAACAAACTTAGTAGAGGACCATAAGCTGATGCTACATGTAATACATAAGAGCTCTGTGCCATGTGGTTTTAGAGTAGAAGATTTTTTAAAGTTTTTTCCTATATGTCTATATGAAAAACATGCAAAACCTCAATATATACTTTGGACACCCGGGGCACGGCCATTTTTGACCCTGGGGACTTTATTTGAACTAACTTGATAGTCTAGGCGTTGGCGATCATTTTAAAAGAAAAACTGTTGAAATCTGTCCAGCGGTTCTGGAGAACAAGATTTTTTAAGGTTTCGACCATATATGGTAATGGCAGCCATCTTTTAACAAATCTAAAAAGAATTCATCTAACGACGGACGACGGACATACAACACATCATCCCATAAGCTCTTCTGGCCCTTGGCCAGTAGAGCTAAAAACATAAACATGTTCATGAAACAAAACATGGCCGGGTGACTTTAAATACTGGTTACAAGCTTACTTAGACATTACTTAGATTTATTTTATGTTGGCGATAGATTCAATTATAGTTAAGTCAACATGCAACAGGATATTTAATAATAGACAAGAAAATAACTGATTAATAAAACCTCTTGCTGATCCTCTTTAATTATGAAGATAACAGACACACCATCAGCCTGGTTAATTAAACACAACAGTGGCTTCTTAGTAAAGATCCAATCATAGCACACAGTATTAATACTTTCAGGGGCGTAGCGCGACCAAAATCTCAATTACTCACGGGATAGGTGCGGAAGGGGGTTGTCCTTCCTCCTGCGGGAAATTTCAAAAAAATGAACGCTCGTACGTGACTTCTGGTGCATTTTAGGGTCAGGATGAAAGATTCAAATCCTGTCGAAAATACCATTATTCCTTAACATTTCAGACTCAGCATGTTACTTGTACTGCCACTTAGGCTCACCTTTCTATTGCGTTTATCGAGTTTTTATTTTTTGAGTCTTCGTTTAAAAAGTTTACTCACATGAGTAAATGAGTATGGCACGCTATGCGCCTGACTTTGCTCACTCAGTTATATCTGTCATCTGTAAAACAGTTCTCCAGTACTCCAGGCAAGTAACTTTTTTTAACCCTTAACACGCTAAGCAAGACTATAACAGCCTTTGCGTCCATTGTAAACCCAGATCAACATGCGAATAACTTGCAGGCTGATCAGTGTTTACAATGTCTGGTTGCTGATCAGTCATTTTCCTCAAAACCCCCCCTTGTCCCATAAATGAAAATGGAATGGCCTTAATTAAAACAAGAGGCCCAAGAGGGCCTGTGAACGCTCTACTGGCTGTTATACCATTGATGAATCGTGTCGTACTACATGGTGTCTAGAGTGTACACAAGGTTTATCAAGTATTTGACCTAGTGACCTAGTTTTTGACCCCATGGGACCCATTTTTGAACTTGACCAAAATATAATTAAGACAACATTTCGACAAAGTTTCATCAAGATCGGGTCAGAAATATGGCCTCTAGAGTGTACACAAGGTTTTTCAAGTATTTGACCTAGTGAACTAGTTTTTGACCCTGTGTGACCCATTTTCGAACTTTAGCAAGCTATAATTGAGACAAATATTCTGACAAAATTGCATCAAGATCGGGTCAAAAATATGGCCTCTAGAGTGTACACACGGTTTTTCCAAAGTTTGACCTAGTGACCTAGTTTTTAACACCATGTAACCCATTTTTGAACTTGAACAAGATATAATTAAGGCAAACATTTTGACAAAGTTTCATCAAGATTGGGTCAGAAATACGGCTTCTAGAGTTTACACAAGGTTTTTCAAGTATTTGACCTAATGACCTAGTTTTTAACCCCATGTGACCCATTTTCAAACTTGACCAAGATATAATTAAGACAAACATTCTGACAAAGTTGCATCAAGCTCGGGTCAAAAATATGGCCTCTAGAGTGTACACAAGGTTTTTCCAATATTTGACCTAGTGACCTAGTTGTTAACTTCATGTGACCCATTTCCGAACTTGATCAAGATATAATTAAGATAAACAATTTGACAAAATTTCATCAAGATTGGGTAACAAATATGACCTCTAGAGTGTACACAAGTTTTTTCAAGTATTTGACCTAGTGACCTAGTTTTTGACCCCTCATGACCCATTTTCGAACTTGACCGAGATTTCATTGAAACAAACATTCTGACAAAGTTTCATCAAGATAGGGTCAAAAATATGGCCTCTAGAGTGTACACACGGTTTTTCCAAAGTTTGACCTAGTGACCTAGTTTTTAAACCATGTGACCCATTTTTGAACTTGACCAAGATATAATTAAGACAAACATTTTGACAAAGTTTCATCAAACTTGGGTCAGAAATACGGCTTCTAGAGTGTACACAAGGTTTTTCAAGTATTTGACCTAGTGACCTAGTTTTTAACCCCATATGACCCATTTTCAAACTTGACCAAGATATAATTAAGACAAACATTCTGACAAAGTTGCATCAAGCTCGGGTCAAAAATATGGCCTCTAGAGTGTACACAAGGTTTTTCCAATATTTGACCTAGTGACCTAGTTTTTGACCCCACATGACCCATTTTCGAACTTGACCGAGATTTCATTGAGACAAACATTCTGACAAAGTTTCATGATGATTGCATCAGAAATGTGGCCTCTAGAGTGTACACAAGCAAAAGTTAACGGACGACGGAAGACGGACAACACACCATCCCATAAGCTCTGCTGGCCCTTGGCCAGTAGAGCTAAAAAAATAACAATTCATTATATAATTATGTTGCGGGTTAAAGTTACATGCATTTGTTTTCTTTAAACTACCTCCATGTGGTTCACAGGTTATTAAAGAACATGGCCAGTCTGCTTATCCATGCAGTGGGGTTAAATCCCCTTCTCCCACCCCTCCAAATTCATGTTTGTTTAGTAGATTTTGTCATGTTCATTAAAGGTCTTCATTCCAGTGTTGTTAAAGGTGTTACTTGACAGCAGAAAACAATGAAGTAGTTCCAGTGAAAAATTCAGTGTAAATAATTTATATGAAAATTTTAAGCAAATCTGTAGTTCTGTAGGTAAGAGAAGGTACTAAAGGCCCATTCTGCATATTGTTAACTGGTGTATATGGAGGATGGCCTGGAATAGTCACGTATGTTGGTGCCTTATAACCTTTATGTGCTGGTGTGCTGTAAAACACATTTTTTTTATTAAGACTGTTCATGGTTGTTAACTACACATGCCCCGCAATACTGACATATCATTAATGAACCACCATCATGCATGCCCCACAATATTGACATATCATTAATGAACCACCATCATGCATGCCCCGCAATACTGACATATCATTAATGAACCACTATCATGCCACATGCCCCGCAATACTGACATATCATTAATGAACCACCATCATGCCCACATGCCCCGCAATACTGACATATCATTAATGAACCACCATCATGCATGCCCCGCAATACTGACATATCATTAATGAACCACCATCATGCATGCCCCACAATACTGACATATCATTAATGAACCACCATCATACATGCCCTGCAATACTGACATATCATTAATGAACCACCATCATGCATGCCCCGCAATACTGACATATCATTATTGAACCACCATCATGCATGCCCTGCAATACTGACATATCATTAATGAACCACCATCATGCATGCCCCGCAATACTGACATATCATTAATGAACCACCATCATGCATGCCCCGCAATACTGACATATCATTAATGAACCACCATCATGCCCCGAAATACTGACATATCATTAATGAACCACCATCATGCCCCGCGATAATGACATATCATTAATGAACCACCATCATGCCCCGCAATACTGACATATTACTGAACCACCATCATGCATGACTATTGAGCTGAAGAACCTTAAAGGGCTATTATATAAAACATTACTCCGATTAAGATATGAGGAGACACATAACTTACTAATTAAGATGCCATGTCTAGCCATCTACGTAATGCAGCAGTTTCCATCGATAACACAGTGCGTTACAGGCCTTGGCGTTAGAGCTCCAGACCTCTGCACCACGTGGGTTCGCTCCCTGGCAGAGGCATGTCTGGTGAGAAATTTCATCCTTCATATCACCTCCCACTGAGGTTGCTGTCCCAATATAACCAAACATGATGTATCAACGGGACATAAAACACCATTTCTATTCCATCTTAATGTAGACAGTGGATCTAGACTTATACTCTGGATAAAAAAATCAACGAATACTATTACTAGAATTTTGGTCCTCCGAATGGACAGACAGGGCATGAAAATTGCATGGCCTAAAACAAACTTGCATGATCTCAAAAAAACTTGCATGACCTTGAACAAAATTGCAGGACCTCAAACAAACATGCATGACCTTGAACAAAATTGCAGGACCTCAAACAAAATAGCTGGACCTCAAACAAACTTGCAGGACATCAAACAAACTATAATGCAGTCCATAAAACAAAGTTGCAGGACCTCAGTCAAAACTGCAGGACCGCAATCAAACTTAAAGGACCTCATGAAAATTGCAGGACCTCAAACAAACTTGCATGACCTTGAACAAAATTGCAGGACCACAAACAAACTTGCAGAACATCAAACAAACTATAATGCAGGCCATAAAACAAAACTGCAGGACCGCAGTTAAACTTGTAGGACCTCATCAAATTGCATGACCTAAAACAAACTTGCAGGACCTGGAATTTGGTGTGTAACAAGCCATTGAGCTATGGTTACAAACACATACCAAGTTTCAGCCCAATATGTGGAGAGGTTAGCCTTTAAAGAAACCACACCGCCCAATTTCACAACAAAACTGTTCTTCCAAGCGCTATTAATGTGTTGAGGTCATAAAACAAAGCATAAAAGTCTAGTTTTATTCACCAGTACTTAAAATACCAGTAATTGAAAATGTGTAAAATGAATTAAGAGCTGCTAACTCATAATTTGATGCTTCGTCAACGAATATCAACAGGTAATTTCCACAGGTATCTGGAGAGCACAAATATGTATGGAAGTTACGGTGATGTGTAATACAAATAAAATTTGCCTACTTCAATGTTAAGAAATAACAATAACTGCTAAATAGCAAATTTTGTCTGTTGTTGGTGGGATGGCGTCTTTAAAGGGACACACGGCAATCTTGATTTTTTAAAAACTCACGGCATCCCGTTAGTTTTCCTCTTAACTTGCATTTGTTCAATCATTAATATTAATTGTTAGAATAGTTCAAAGGAAATCATTTTTGCATATTACTAACTTTTTATAATATTGCACCAGTAATATATTTAAAAATTTGGTAAAATAGTGAAGAAAGTTGAAATCTCAATTTTTTATTTAATTATATGCAAGCAATTTTAAAGTCAAAATGACGCAGGATAAGTAAATTGAGGAGCAAATATTAATGTTTGAATAAAACTCAAGATTGCCATGTGTCCCTTTAACAAATGACCCTCAATTTGGTATGCAACACAACATCTATCCAGGATACAGTTTTATCCCAATATCTTTAATGGTTTAAGGAGTTACAGACAGGAAACTTCCTTTGCCAAACTAAATCCAATATTGTCTGTTTTATTCCACTCAAGTGACACGCACATCAAATGATTCTGGTATTCCTCTTCTAATGTTGTGTACATTGTTTATATAAACATGGCTGACTGAATGCTATAAAGTTGATGAGCTGTAACCTTCAAAAATATGCTTTATTTCAGATATGAATTCCGGGCTCGAAATTAGCACTAGTCCGGTAGCCCGAGGCTAGTAAAAATACTGCCGGGTTACCAAATGTTTGTGTCTGGTTAGTCCGATGGGCTAGTAAAAATGTGTTAAAGTAAGGGCAATTGACTCGGTCAGTTATCAAACTGTTATTATTTTTTTTAACAAGGTCTTGATCGAGATGCTTGTATGTGCTTGAATAACTTTGCATACATAAGACATGTGGAGTTGCCTTCAAAATCCATTTTAAACTCTTGAAAAGAAACCGAAACTCGAATTAAAATAGACTTTTCTGTTAAATATTATATCAGCCCAGGGACTCCTGGCTATCCATAACCCGACACAGTGATGGATAGCCAGATGTTTTTGGGATCAAAATCGTGGGAATTTCATGTCCCATTTTACCTGTCGTAAATTGAACGAATCAGATAATGGGTTAGCTAACCAGTTGCGATGTTTACAAGATGGTAACCCGTCTACAAACGGGGATTTGCAATCATTAGTGCACATCTCCAGTATTAAACCAAAACAGTCAAATTCTATGTACATATTCGAAAATTCAATAAACAATTCAAATATAATGGCCGATACGTTTCATATTTTGACCTTATGCATATATCAAATTTTCGAAAATTCAATATACAATTCAAATATAATGGCCGATACGTTTCATATTTTGACCTTATGCATATATCAAATTTTCAATACATATTTAGTATTCCAGAAAATTATGAATAATGCATATTTTTTTTTATATTTTGCTGGGTGTATTCTACAGGGGATATGTATGTTATCTGGGGCTGTGATTTATGTGAGTTTAATTGCCCATTAGGCGACCTTATCAGCTCTATTGTTGTACATGCTACCAGTTCAGTTTCAGGTGCTTTTGAAAGATACTTAATCTTACACATATCTCTCAGTGAGTCATGATTTGAGGCACAATGTAAACTGCACGTGTGCACGCACGTGGCTGACTTGACGCGTGAGCCTTACAGATAAACAGACACTCTCATAATCCTGCAGTTTCCTATGCAAATTGCAGGATGTGATGATGTTATATATTCAGCCATGAGTCATAATGATATCAAGGTAATATTCTCCCACTCCAGGGCCTCTGTTTACTTTTGTTGAAATTGCGCCAGGCCCTGCGGAATGTGAAAAAAAAGAGCTTTCTTTTCCTATAAATTGGAAATTAACTTATACAATCATAATGCAAATTAAATCATGTTGATAAAAAATAAAAAAAATGATAAAAAAAAACCCTCTTCTTTTTTTTGATACAGGAAAAAACATAGTTTTTTTTGGAGAGAGAATTGGCTGAATTTTTGCACCTCAAAAATCAGAGATATAGCCGCTGAAATCACACATGCATGGACGTCCCTAATAATGTTCTAGAAAGTGGCACATTGAGTGCTGAAAACACTATTAGTTTTCTAATAGACATTTTTCTACAATTCCTCTAAGACAGAAATTAAAAAACATTGAGAATTTACAACTTTCTATTATGTTAAAGCCGACAGCTTTTGCTATTAAGTGTCGCAACTCGACTACAGCATTATGTGTTTTTTTCTGCCAGAAATCATCCCTGATGTAAGAATGCTATGAATATTATCAACATTACATCTATTTTAAACTCCTCTAGAGGATTTGAAGATTTGTGATGTCTGAAGAAACTGAGTGATATTTATGGAAAACTCACAGGAATATTTACATTACCCAGAATTCTCTCCTTTTTTTTTACCCAGAATTCCCTAGCTGAGTTCTTTCATTGAAATTTTATGCAAATTTTTCATCAAAATGGTAAGACATCTAGAAAGTGTTTGTATAAATTTAGTCTGGTGATTTTTTTTTCTGAGTAATTATGCAAGTCCCTAACGATATACAACGTTTAATGAACTTAAAACAAAGACAAAGCCAGATGTTAAATTATCCCACATCTTAAGAAACAAAGGGTTCTTAATCATTGTTTTTTTTAAAAATATTTTTTATGGACTTTCCTATATAGAGGGTCCCAAAGGGGGTGTGTGTTCACGTGTTTAAGTAAAATAAAAACAAGGATCACGTTTTCACGTGAAAATAGCAGAACTTTCACATTTCACGTTAAATGTGGATGAGCAGACGTGAAGCGCTATAGGCTCGAGCTTCTCTAGTACAATATGTGGGTTGCTACAACAACAAACAAAACAAAACTACAAACAATCACACACAAACTTGAGCCATCAGATGTATTCTGAGGCTTTCAGGGGAGGCTCGGGGGAGGAGGAGGGACCTAAAAAGACTGAAAAGGACTAAAAATTCACGTTTCATGTCACCATATCCGCGATCACGTTTTACCAAGACCAAAATCATGGATCACGCTGATATAATTTTCACGCAATCACGCAACAATATTGTTTGTTTCACGTGTCACGTTTTTAAAAACACCCCGATCACGTTTTCACGCAAAACCCCTTTGGGACCCCCTATATAAAGGTATGTTAAACCTGATAAATTGAATGTTGTTTAACGGCTCATCAACACAGTATAGGTTATTTAGAGCCGCCCCAGAGAGAGGGGAAGGATACATAGGAATCCGGGAACCTGCCCTACTCTTATTATCGAATAGATTCCTATGGTTCTTTAACGTGCTCGGAGGATAGACCGATACACGGGACCGCCCGGTTTACGTCCCCATCTGACGGACGAGGCTAAGGTAAAGTGTCTTGCCCAAGAACACACCGACGGAACTCAGTGGCATAAACCTGATAAAGGCCATACATGCAAAATATCAGACCTCTAGCTCTTGCAGTTTTTTCTATATTAAACTCGATATAAAACTCTAACTCTTCTAGTCTTTTCTATATTAAACTCTAAAACTGTGACCCCAGGGCAGGCTTGTTAGATCACAGGGTCACCGTTCGAACAAACTTGGAAAAGTACCATAAGTTAATGCTACATGACATATTTGAAATCTGTATGTCTTGTGGTTTCAGAGTATCTATCACGAGGTTTACTGATATAAGTCTTTGTAAAACATGTCTCTACTAGCGAGGGGCTAAACTGACCCCAGGGTCACCAACTGAATAAACTTAAAAGCTAATTCTGTAATATATGACAGCTTAGTCCTTGTGGTTTCAGAGAAGTAGATTCTTCAAGATTTTCCATATTTAAGTCAATGCTAAACATACGTCTACCAAGTGAGGGGCTAAATTTGACCTCTGGGTCACCAACTGAAAAAATATTTAAGCTAATTTTAATTGATGTAATATACAACAGCTTAGCTCTTGTGGTTTCAAAGAAGTAGATTCTTCCAGATTGGAGATATATTTTCCATATGCAAGTCCATGCTAAACATGTGACCTCTGGGGCGCTGCCAAATTTGTCCTCAGGGTCACCAGATGAACAAAGGACAAGGTATGATAAGGGATATTTTGGCCCCTAATAAATTCAAAATGCAAAAAAATAATATTTACATATAATCTGTTGTGCATATTGAAGTAAACTGATCATATTCATCTTTAACATATATTTTTATTTATTTTATTTATCTAGAAGAATTAATAGGGTCTCAAAAAACGTCATTTTTGGTAATTGTGTTATATTTTGTAGATTTTGGACCTTTCTTTGGCAAGATTTTGATCCTAAAAATATAGAGCGTACCTCCAAGCACACACAGTTTTTTTACTGATGATGCATCGCTATCAAGTACCTGTTTCAACAAAAAATCAGCTGTGCTCGAGGGTGCGCTCTGTATTTCCAAGACCAAAAACTGATCGAAAACTGCTGAAAATAAACAAAAATGTCATTTTTTTAAAGAAAAGGCCTAGTTTTTGAGGTTCTTAAACTCATTTAGAGCCTTCAAACGTGCTTGTAATGTGTTTTAATATTGATTCAGTTCATTTGTAGCTAAACTAGATATTCAAAACTGGTGCATTAAAACTTTCAATATTGGGGGCCAATTTTGTCCCTTATCATACCTAGTCCTTTGATACAAAACTATAAACTTTGTTATGCTACAGGCAACATTTTACAACTCGAGCTCTTCTAGTTACAGAGAAATTGCCAATGTAACACAATAACACTGTTTTAAGTACTGCATATGTTACTACATACCCAGTTGTGTTCAAGTACCCCAAAAATGCATTCCATTTTCGTTTCGTTTGCGTTTCATTTGCTTTCTGTTTGCGCTCCGTTTGCGTTCCGTTTTCGTTCCGTTTCCGTTCCGTTTCCGTTTGAAATTCATTTTTATAAATGCATTTTAAAAAAATGCAATTCATTTGCGTTCTTGAATGCATTCAGCGTTTATAAATGAAACAATGCATTCATTCAAATGCACTTAACGAACACAACAGAATATGTGCATTTAAATGCACAAACGGAGAAAATGCATTTGCGTTTGTTCATTCAGCATTTACCAATTGCAAAATCTTTCATGATTAAATGACACATAATATCAAGTCATGCGATTTTTATCACGAGTCGGCGACATGTTTATGTAATCATATTCTTTTGTTGACATTATTTTTGACGATTATTATGTTTTCGTCCTTATTATGTTTTCGTCCCGGTTTATGTTTAGTTTCATCAAAAATATAACATACTTGACACTATATAACAATATACCGGCTGTTTTTATCAGCCTTATTTACAGTTTTATATTGAAATAATATAAAATTTGTGCTAAATAATAAATCTATTATTTCCCATTCAATGAAAGTAAATGTGTAATTTAAATACTGAAAAACGCACTTTGTTTAAATCGAGACTTTAATTATCAACTCAAAAGGATAACACTTGAAGTTATCCGAAACAGCGAAATGCATCTGCGTTCGTTGCGTTCATTTTCAGCATTTAGCGTTTTAAACAAGAGGTCAATGACCTTGAAGCTCTACTGATTGATTTTGATTTCAGGAAGTAGTGACTACAAACTTGATTTTTGAAAATCTATTTTTAGCAGTGGCGGCCATCTTGAATTTCCGGCCGACATGAAATTTTGCTAGGATCAATAAGACATTACAAGCAACATTCCTGTGAAGTTTCATGAAAATCTGTCAAGTAGTTTCAGAGGAGTAGTCACTACAAGTTTTCATTATATAACTCTATGTAAACAAAGATGGCCGCTGACAGCCATGTTTAACATTGAATCAAAATAATGTTTGACTCGAATAACCATCATGTCATGCTAATCATTTTAGAAAAAGTCCCATATCAATATCTCTTATAGTTTTCAAGAAGTAGTCGCTACAATCTTATTTTTTTTAAATCTATTTTTAACCGTGGCGGCCATCGTGATTTTCCAGCCGACCTGAAATTTTGCTATGATCAATGAGACATCAAGAGCAACATTCCTGTGAAGTTTTATGAAAATCCGTAAAGTAGTTTCAAAGGAGTAGTCGCTACAAGTTTTCATTATATAACTCTATGTAAACAAAGACGGCCGCTGGCAGCCAAGTTTAACGTCGAATCAAAACGATTTTCGACAAGGACCAACATCATGTCATGCTGATCATTTTAGAAAAAGTCCCATATCAATATCCCTTAGAGTTTTCAAGAAGTAGTCGCTACAAACTTATTTTTTAAAAACCTATTTTTAGATTTGGTGGCCATCTTGGATTTCACATCAACATGAATTTTTGCTAGGACCAACAAGACTTCATGGGCAACATTTCTGTAAAGTTTCAGGAATATCCATCAGGTAGTTTCAGAGGAGTAGTCGCTACAAATAAAAGTTTACGGATGGACAGACTGACGGACAGACGGACGACGGACGCCGCACCACAGCATAATCTCTGCTAAAAATGCATTCATCGTTCATTTTTTAACAAAGTGCATTTTTAAAATACAGATCATGCTGTTCATTCTGCATTCGTTCTGCATTCATTTTCCGTTCGTTCAGCGTTTGTTCTGCATTTATTTGGGGTACTTGAACACAACTGGGTCTGTAAAAGAAGTGCTAAATTCATATGATAACAAGAAATGTCACTGTAAGTGACAAATGCCCCCGAAGTGACCTTTGACCACTAAGTGTGACCCTGAACTTGCATCCACGGACCTGGGTTTTCTGCGCAACAGGTCATTTGGTTGTGGTGAACACTTGTGCCAAGTTATTTGAAAATCCATCCAGGAATGAAAGTTATTGACCGGACACGATTTGACCTTTGACCTCTAAGTGTGACCTTGACCTTGGGGCCACAGACCTGGATTTTATGCGCGACACATCATGTTGTTGTGGTGAGCACTTGTGCCAAGTTATTTCAAAATCCATCAAGGAATGCCAGTTATTGACCGGACATGATTTGACCTTTGACCTCTAAATGTGACCTTGATCTTGTAGCCACGAACCTGGAATTTGTGCGCAACACATCGTGTTGTTGTAGTGAGCACTTGTGCCAAGTGATTTGAAAATCTGTCCATGAATGTCAGAGTTATTAACTGGACAGGAAAGTTTTGACCTTTGACCTCTAAGTGTGACCTTGACCTTGTGCCACGGACCTGGGTTTTGTGCGCAACACGTCGTCTTGTTGTGGTGAGCAATTGTGCCATTATTGTCGGAGTTATTAACCGGACACGACTGTAGTGACAAACGAACGAACAAACGAACGAAGGGACTGACGGACGGACAGTGCGACTACTATATGCCACCATTCAGGGGCATAAAAATCCATCGCACCAGAATCATGTTTTTTTCATTTGGATGTTATTAAAGATAAAATATACATCTTGTAGTAAGATAGCCATTTGCATGTTTTATAAGATGTCTCTTCCATGAGACGATACCATTTTGGAATCATTTCCATGAACAACCAATTATGGACCATTCCTGAGAAAAGTTAATTTTAAACGGAAGAGAACTCCATGAAACAAGGACAGAAAACTATGTTAATATATATTTTCCCCTCTAAAACAAACCTTTGTCAGCTGATTTTGGTACATTCATCCCCGTCTGCCCTTGAACCCAGGAGACAGAGAGAAATAGGATATTGCTTCATCAACCAATGTACACGAACTGATGCCAAATTTCTTACCAATAATTATATTACAATCAAATAGTTTTCTTCAACATTAACTGGGGCGTCCATGGCCAAGTGGTTAGAGCCACTGACTTGAAAAGATTTGCCCCTCACCACTGTGGGGGTCGAGCCCTCAAGGGACTAGAAATCTTTATGTGAGGAAGCTTTCCAGCTGGCTTGCAGAATGTCGGTGGTTCTACCCAGGGGCCCGCCATAGCATGAAAATTGCCCGGAGGGGAACCCGAGGTCTTCCTCCACCAGTAGAAGTTGG
Source organism: Cyrtodaria siliqua (assembly GCA_037043455.1). NCBI lineage: Eukaryota > Metazoa > Mollusca > Bivalvia > Adapedonta > Hiatellidae > Cyrtodaria > Cyrtodaria siliqua. The sequence goes on from JAWPHD010009120.1 coordinate 37,110, forward strand.
AAAGTCGCCATATGACATCAGATGTTGGTCCAAATCAACATGTAACTACAGTGAGCATCTATGCATGCATTATGTGCGTGTGTGCATCCATGAATGTAAATATGGATATGTTTGGTCCAAATCAACATTAACTACATGTAACTACAGAGAGCATCTATGTGTATGTGCATGTGTGCATCCATGAATGTAAATATGGATATTTTTGGTCCAAATCAACATTAACTACATGTAACTACAGAGAGCATCTATGTGTATGTGCGTGCGTGCATCCATGAATGTAAATATGGATATGTTTGGTCCAAATCAACATTAACTACATGTAACTACAGAGAGCATCTATGTGTATGTGCGAAATATGGATATGTTTGGTCCAAATCAACATTAACTATATGTAACTACAGAGAGCATCTATGTGTATGTGCGTGCGTGCATCCATGAATGTAAATATGGATATGTTTGGTCCAAATCAACATTAACTACATGTAACTACAGAGAGCATCTATGTGTATGTGCGTGCGTGCATCTATGAATGTAAATATGGACATGTTTGGTCCAAATCAACATTAACTACATGTAACTACAGAGAGCACCTATGTGTATGTGCGTGCGTGCATCCATGAATGTAAATATGGACATGTTTGGTCCAAATCAACATTAACTACATGTAACTACAGAGAGCATCTATGTGTATGTGCGTGCGTGCATCCATGAATGTAAATATGGACATGTTTGGTCCAAATCAACATTAACTACATGTAACTACAGAGAGCATCTATGTGTATGTGCGTGCGTGCATCCATGAACGTAAATATGGATATGTATATAATTATATTTAGTTTCTTTTTATCAGATGCGTGAACAGAAGCAATTAATCATGGCTCTAGTTTTGCTGCTAAAAATGATAGGACACCCCAGAGAAATAAACAGTTATTTTGTTATTTTCCCTTTTGGTTCTCGAGAGAAATAAAACATTTTGTTTTTATGGCATGTTCTGTATATTACTGCATTATAACTATTGGACATGACATCTGTAAAGGAAAGGCTTATGTCTCCGACTTCACAGCATCCATAAACTGTCTGACAATGCGTAAACATGGGGGACAACTCATCAACAACAATTAAGTATTTCTAGATTAAACCACATCTGACATGGGTTATAAATATATATATACACATTTGATCAATATGGGTAAAAAAAGACAAGTCCTCCCAAGCTCTGAATAAACGACAGCTGACAATTAATCACATTGTGATAATCCGGACTACTACTACTGGAGGATGTGTCTATTCCTGATGGTTTAACCCATAACTCACTACATATATATAATGGACTGTTCTTTCTTTGAATTAGGACCATTCCATTTATGTGACAAAGGGGTGTTTTGGGGAAAATGAATGATCGACATGCTGTTTATGTTGCCATCTTAGAAGGCTAGCACTTTATTAGCCTTCACCGATTTTCAAATATAGATGTCACATAACTACAGTTGTAGGAATAGGTATGTGTCACATAACTACAGTTGTAGGAATAGGTTTGTGTCACATAACTACAGTTGTAGGAATAGGTTTGTGTCACATAACTACAGTTGTAGGAATAGGTTTGTGTCACATAACTACAGTTGTAGGAATAGGTTTGTGTCACATAACTACAGTTGTAGGAATAGGTTTGTGTCACATAACTACAGTTGTAGGAATAGGTTTGTGTCACATAACTACAGTTGTAGGAATAGGTTTGTGTCACATAACTACAGTTGTAGGAATAGGTTTGTGTCACATAACTACAGTTGTAGGAATAGGTTTGTGTCACATAACTACAGTTGTAGGAATAGGTTTGTGTCACATAACTACAGTTGTAGGAATAGGTTTGTGTCACATAACTACAGTTGTAGGAATAGGTTTGTGTCACATAACTACAGTTGTAGGAATAGGTGTGTGTCACATAACTACAGTTGTAGGCATAGGTGTGTGTCACATAACTACAGTTGTAGGAATAGGTGTATGCCACATAACTACAGTTGTAGGAATAGGTATGTGTCACATAACTACAGTTGTAGGAATAGGTTTGTGTCACATAACTACAGTTGTAGGCATAGGTGTGTGTCACATAACTACAGTTGTAGGAATAGGTGTATGTCACATAACAGCACCTCCGTGGCCGAATGGTTAACAATGTTGCGTTGTAAACTTTCGCCTCTCACTGCTACAGGTTTGAATCCCACTGGGTGTTCGACTCGTAAGTGAGAAAGTGTAGATTCTTACGGATGGCGGGAGGTATACAGTACTGGTTCTACCCAGGGAAATGGGTTGTCTGCCCCAACCACAAACAATCGACCATCATATATAACCTTACATGTGTTGAAAATGTCGTAAAACACGACACAAACAAACAAAACATAATTATGTCTGTATTAATCATCTTGGTGTCTGGTTGAAAGTGTTTTTTATATAATATACTGAATATTTTCTAAATGTTTTCGAAAAATGTTGCCATTTTGAAACATAATTGTATATTTTAAACATTTATAGCAGCCATCTTGAAAACGGTGGCCATTTGAAAGCTGTTTTAAAACTTATTGAATATACGTAACTTCATGACAGACATTTTCAGTGATGAGTTTTTAATACCTTGGTCAACATAAACTGTTGTATATTTTTTAAAGAGTGGTCATTTTAATAAAAGTTTTCATACCATAATGATTCCAGAAATGTGATTTTTACATCATAATTATGGACTATTTCATAGATATGTAACAATAAAGTAACTTAGGACTTTATATTGTTTATAAAGGAATAATCTGAGTTTTTTATTATTTTTATTGTAATGTATTACCAGCTATTCCTGACTTTTGTAGCTAACATCCCATAACTTTTTCACCTTTATGTGAAAATATCTGGCTCTTCTATCACACAACCCATCTTTTTCACCTTTCAGTGTAAATATTTGGAAATGTTTTATCACCTAAACCACCTTTTTCACCTAAGTGTGCAAACAAGCCAGCCTCCTTTGTTATTCAGACAGCAAAACAGGGTATTAAACAATGTATAGATTGAGCAAAATTCTGCCTGAAGTAAATCCATCATTCTGTAGATGTATTAAAGGGACTGGAGGCAATCTGGACGAGTGATCGGGGTCAATCCAAATCCAAATCTTTGAATGGTGTTTTACGTAATTTTTAGCACATGTTAGGCCATATATACGTCGAGCTTTTGTGGTAGAGGAGCGAGACGCCTCCATTTTTCCTGGGTAGAACCAGTACTGTATACCTCCCGCCATCCGTAAGAATCAACACTTTCTCACTTTACAAGTCAAGCTCTTGGTGGGTTTCGAACCCGCAGCGGTGAGAGGCGAGGAAGTTTTCGACTCAGCATCTTTACTATCCCGGCCGCTGAGACAAAACCCTCATAATGTGTTTTCGTATGCATAGTGCATATGCATTTAATTAAGCTGCATGTTACCTTCCAATTAATTATTGTTTATTATGAAAATGTTTGATCTGGAAAACTGGATGACTCAGTGGGATTGTTAAGTCATCAATATTAATTTAAATGGTTTTTTTTATTGCTAGCAGTAGATGTACATATAATTAAAATAAAGTGAACTTTGATGTAAAGCACAAATTTATAATTGCCTAAACGCATCATATACATTAATATTAATGATTCATACAACAATAACAAGCCGAGTCCGCTATTTGTCCAGACCAAACTAGTTCAGTCCGCTATTTGTCCAGACCAAACTAGTTCAGTCCGCTATTTGTCCAGACCAAACTAGTTCAGTCCGCTATTTGTCCAGACCAAACTAGTTCAGTCCGCTATTTGTCCAGACCAAACTAGTTCAGTCCGCTATTTGTCCAGACCAAACTAGTTCAGTCCGCTATTTGTCCAGACCAAGCTAGTTCAGTCCGCTATTTGTCCAGACCAAACTAGTTCAGTCCGCTATTTGTCCAGACCAAACTAGTTCAGTCCGCTATTTGTCCAGACCAAGCTAGTTCAGTCCGCTATTTGTCCAGACCAAACTAGTTCAGTCCGCTATTTGTCCAGACCAAACTAGTTCAGTCCGCTATTTGTCCAGACCAAACTAGTTCAGTCCGCTATTTGTCCAGACCAAGCTAGTTCAGTCCGCTATTTGTCCAGACCAAGCTAGTTCAGTCCGCTATTTGTCCAGACCAAGCTAGTTCAGTCCGCTATTTGTCCAGACCAAACTAGTTCAGTCCGCTATTTGTCCAGACCAAACTAGTTCATTAAAGAGAATGTAGTGACACAGCCATCGTTATAATTGAAAACTCTCAAAAACTTGGAAAAGGGTGAAATGTCATCTCGGATGATAAACAAAGAAGATATGATCATTTGAAGGTCTGTTGAATGGATATGGAAGCCACCATTTTGAGAACTATGACATCACAGTTCTAAATAGACTATATATGGAATATTTATAAATAAGAATATTTACTGATTTACAGAAAAAAATTACAGCAACTGTATGAAAAATATGTATACTTAATGACAAGAATGCTTTATATGACCAGTAAAGGATTTTGCATTCAAATGCAGAGATTTTGTTTGCTTTTAATTTACATGATATTTATCAATATTACATATACGGTAATTTGGAACTGTGATGCCACAGTTTTCAAAATGGTGGCTCCCATATATCAATTTTAGAACAACCTTCAAATGGTCATATCGTTTTTGTTTATAATCCAATTTTGATAATTCTTTCACCTTTTTCCAAGTTTTTCAGAACTCTCGACAATATTAAAGAGCTGTTTGGCCCGTTTCGTTACATTCTCTTTAACAATAAATCATGGTGACCATGGTGCCTAGTTTGGTGTATATTATAATGGTTTTATTTGTATTTGGATCGATGCCCATAATTTGTCCAGATCACTTCCAATCTTTGACTTTGCCTATATAGGGACACATTAATAAATTACTATAGTCAGGAAATTTACAAATGTCTTGTACAATTATCCTTTAATATCACACAGTATTTCCATCACCATGCTGGTGTTAGAACAGAGTCATGCAATGTTGCAATTATATCTATAATGGGGAAACTTGTCACTGCACACAGATTATCATGGATGGCAATGTTTAAATTATAACTATATTAAGAAGACAAATGTGTATAGTAATACTGTCTATATAATTATTGGCTATCATGGGGGTTTCTATTATGGATGACAGAGATGCATGTTTAAGGAAGTAAATGATGATTTATGTCTCATTATCAACCACAGTAGATGTTATTGTGAGCCGTCCAAGACAGAGGCATGATACACACTAATCCGGGACGCATGCCCTACGGAAACATGATGCTCACACTGGAAACCGGGAACCATGCTCACACTGGAAACTGGGAACCATGCTCTACTCTTACTAAGGAATAGATTTCTATGGTTCTCAGGGCCATCGTTTGACCGTTTTGGGGCCGAATTGGGGCCGAAATTCGGCCCCATTCCCCTCCCCTAAAAGTATATATTTTTCCCCTTTTCCTGTGAAAAATTCCCCTTAAAAAAATAAATAAAATAAAAAAATAAATAAAAAATATTAGAAAATGTTAAACTCCTATACAGGAAAACAGCATACTTCGTGTAATTTGGAATGGTATATTCTTGGTGCCATTAAACAATAAAAAAAAAACGGATTTATTATAATTGATGCAAATTTTGTAGCAAAAAAATCCCCTTTCCTTTAAAATTTACGCAAAATTCCCCCCTCTCACGGCCCCGGCCCTATTCCCCCAATACAGAAAGACGGCCCTGGTTCTTTAAACATGCTTGCAGACAGATTTCAAAACATTGGACCGCCTGTTTATTTCCTCATCCAACGAATGAGGCTAAAGGAACTAAACTGCCAAATAATGATTCTGTACCGTCGATCTTTTCGAGAATATAACAACAACAACAACAAAATATATATTTTAAGGTGTGGTGGCCATCTTGGATTTCACAGGAAGTTTAACTGTACTGGGACCAACTAGACAATGTAGAGATTTTTCCTTTAAAGTTTCCTGAAACTCCCAGCTTGTAGTTCTGTTGGAGAAAAAAAAACAATAAGGGACCAGCGAATGATGCGCTTTGCTATAACCTCATTTTTAGGGTAAGAAGGTAGACTGTGTTTCAAGTCATAGGCTTTAGAAATAGCATTGGTCGGGTTAGAGAAAAATCACCTATTTTTGTGTTTGACTAAAACAAGGTAATCTAGTTATGGAGTATGCATATCTGTTAATGCTGCAATGTTCGTTTTGACTTACAGGTGCCATTGCTGCCACCTGGTAAAGCAGATGCTGGGCTTGCCGCAGGGCCAGGTCAGTAGGTGGAGTTGCCCGCCCCTTGCTGGGAGAACTGCCTTCCTTCCCATCTCTCTTGGTCAAAACCTTTTCCTCAGAGTCCTTACCTGCAGAAAATAAAATTGCATTGTTGTCAACAACATAATTATCTCATTTACATCAGCATATTGCAATATTCTTTTCCAATTTTAAAGTGGTTCTATTTTTTTGGATGAACAAACTACTTACCATTAACTTCTTTCTTAAAGAAGAACATCCATGATCAGTCTAAGTGTCCCAAAAGTGCATTACCGGTATGATTGTTCATTTGCTGTTGCAATATTATAATAAACAACAAAATTATAAACTATACCATCATCCTCACCACCACTATCATTCCCACCAGCATTTACAAATACTACTATTTCATCATCATCATCACCACTATCATTCCCACCAGCATTTACAAATACTACTATTTCATCATCATCATCACCACTATCATTCCCACCAGCAGCATCATCAACGTCATTTATAAATACTACTATTTCATCATCATCACCACCCGTCCAGCAGAAGCTTCACCACCAACTTCATTACTACAACCAGTATTCACTATCATCATCATCAGCATCATCACTACCACCATCACCACACTTTTACCCCCATCATACCACCATCACCACTATCATCACCACACTTTTACCTCCATCATACCATCACACCACCATCATACCACCATCACCACACTTTTACTGCAATCATACCAGCATACCACCATCACCACTACCACCACCACACATTTACCCCCATCTTACCATCATACCACCATTTATCATGTCGATCTGCACAATTCAGGTTTGGCTAGGAAAAAATGAAGCCCTCGGCACAGCCTCGGACGTTTTTTTCTCAGCCTCACCTGATAAACTGAATAGGATCAGGCACTAACATGATATTCTCTATCACCACTACCATCACCACACTTTTACCCCCATCGTACCATCATACCACCATCACCACACGTTTACCCCATCATACAATCATACCACCAGTCCATCACCACACGTTTACCCCCATCATACCATCATACAACCATCACCACTACCATCACCACACGTTTACCCCACATCATACCATCAATACCACACTTTTACTCCCATCATACCACCATAACCACTACCATCACCACACGTTTACCCCCCATCATACAATCATCACCACACTTACCACCATCCCCACTACCATCACAACACTTTTACCCCCCATCATACCATCATCACCACTACCATCATCACACTTTTACCCCCATCATACCACCATCACCACACGTTTACCCCTATCATACCAGGCCAAACTTAAAATATTTTTTGTTTCCCCTCCCGCGACCTTGGTCAAATTGGTATGGGTAGGTAGGTGGGTAATTTTTTTAAATTATTTCAAAGCAAGTTTTTTTTTCTTTGCTCACAGTTGTTAGATATCTGCCTTAATAATATCTACCATTCATAAACAGTTGTTAAAAATGACAATTCAAACAGGTAAACATATTTATTCATATAAGTATAACTTCACATGGTGTATTTAGGTTTATCCACATCCATCTGGCAGTGTTCTAGTATTTTACCCTGCTTAAAATCTTTAGACCATGACATGGAAAATATCAAAACACAAATATAGATTTTTGTCAAATCACTACATAATGAGCTTCAGTATAGCCAAATAAGTTATTTTCAGTATGCAGTGAAACATACAAACTAAAAACATAAAATAACTTGACATGTTTATTTTTAGTCTTAGAATATGAAAATGTCCGACACATAATTGTATACCAGGCATCAAATTATAAAAACTCTTCTTGTAAAAGTTCTGGAGAGAACACTGATTCCATGTACAAAGTCTTCCTCAATTCAAAAAACTATACATTAACTAGAGGTCAATGACCTTGAAGCTCTACTGATTGATTTCGATTTTTATTTTTAGCAGTGGCGGCCATCTTGAATTTCCAGCTGACCTGAAATTTTGCTAGGATCAATTAGACATCAAGAGCAACATTACTGTGAAGTTTCATGAAAATCCGTCAAGTAGTTTCAGAGGAATAGTCGCTACAAGTTTTCATTATATAACTCTATGTAAACAAAAATGGCCGCTGACAGCCATATTTAACATCAAATCGAAACGATTTTTGACAAGGACCAACATCATGTCATGCTGATTATTTTAAAAAAAGTCACATATCAATATCACTTATAGTTTTCAAGAAGTAGTCGCTACAAACTTGTATTTTGAAAATATATTTTTAGCCATGGCGGCCAACTTGAATTTCCGGCCGACCAGAAATTTTGCTAGGATCAATTAGACATCAAGAGCAACATTCCTGTGAAGTTTCAAGAAAATCCATCAAGTAGTTTCAGAGGAGTAGTCGCTACAAGTTTTCATTATATAACTCTATGTAAACAAAGATGGCCACTGGCAGCGATGTTTAACGTCGAATCAAAATAATGTTCTGTCATGCTGATCATTTTAGAAAAAGTCCCATATCAATATCACTTAGAGTTTTCAAGAAGTAGTCGCTACAAACTTGTATTTTGAAAATCTATTTTTAGCCATGACGGCCATCTTGAATTTCCGGCCGACCTGAAATTTTGCTAGGATCAATTAGACATCAAGAGCAACATTCCTGTGAAGTTTCATGAACATCCTTCAAGTAGTTTCAGAGGAGTAGTCGCTACAAGTTTTCATTATATAACTCTATGTTAACAAAGATGGCCACTGGCAGCCATGTTTAATGTCGAATCAAAATAATGTTCGACTCGGATAACCATCATGTCATGCTGATCATTTTAGAAAAAGTCCCATAACTATATCACTTATAGTTTTCAAGAAGTATTCGCTACAAACTTATTTTTTAAAAATATATATTTTTAGCTGTGGTGGCCATCTTGAATTTCTGGCCGATCTGGAATTTTGCTAGGATCAATAAGACATTAAGAGCAACATTCCTGTAAAGTTTCATGAAAATCCGCCAAGTAGTTTCAGAGGAGTAGTCGCTACAAGTTTTTACTATATAACTCTATGTAAACAAAGATGGCCACTGGCAGCCATGTTTAATGTTGAATCAAAACGATTTTTGACAAGGACCAACATCATGTCATGCTGATCATTTTAGAAAAAGTCCCATATCAATATCACTTAGAGTTTTCAAGAAGTAGTCGCTACAAACTTGTTTTTTAAAAACCTTTTTTTAGATTTGGCGGCCATCTTGGATTTCACATCAACATGAATTTTTGCTAGGATCAACTAGACTTCATGGGCAACATTTCTGTAAAGTTTCATGAAAATCCATTAAGTAGTTTCAGAGAAGTAGTCGCTACAAAAAAAAGTTTACGGACGGACAGACAGACGGATATAGACGGATGACGTACCACGTTATGAGCTCTGCTGATCTCTGATCAGTCGAGCTAAAAACTGGGGTTTTGGGTGTATACCATATGTTGTTTTTTATATTTGTATAAACTAAACACAAACGTAGGACAGTTTCCAGATGGTAAACTACGTCAATTTCTTTCTTTTTGAAAGTTGTGTCCGTCCGAAATAATGTACCTATCCGAATTACTGTGACACCACACTTTCCCGGCAGAAAGGCATTGCCGATATTCGATCTAAATATCATCAATTATGAACAATTACAAGCTTTCTTTTAATTTTGCCGATAGATCATGCTTAAAATGCATCTATATATCTCGTAACATACATTCGCTAATCAGTTAAAAACTGCAAACGATCGACCGTTACCAAATCCACTGATTAAAACAAGTGCCGATTTCAGCAAACTTACTCCTCGATTTAGAATAAAACAACCTGGTGATTGGTGTATTTCACTTTAATTGTCGGCATTGCACCTTTAATCTTCAGTAAATGATGTCCCTACTTTCCAATGTCCAGTGTTTTCAAATCAATGTGATAACAACTGATGACCCTTGATTGATTACTGTTTACGTATGACTTTACTTGGCCATCTTTCAATCTCATCGCGTGCCGCGAGACGCAATTTCATTGGTTGGTTGCATGAATATAACTCCGCCTAGGCTTTGCCTGTGAATGTTTGACACATGCCAGACATACTCTGTGTATTACAAATTATTGATTAAGCAGCTTCCGTGTGATCGGGAGATCATAGCCAAATCCAGGAGAAATTTTGTCATACCAAATAAAACAAGAGGTCAATGACCTTGAAGCTCTACTGATAGATTTTTGATAGCTAGGTCAACATTCCTGTGAAGTGTCATGAAAATCCATCGAGTAGTTTCATAGGAGTAGTGGCTACAAGTTTTCATTATATAACACTATGTAAACAAAGATGGCCGCTGGGGACCATGTTTAATGTCAAATCAAAATATTTTTTGACAAGGATCAACATAATGTCATACTGATCATTTTAGAAAAAGTCCCATATCAATATCACTTATAGTTTTCAAGAAGTAGTCGCTACAAACTTGTATTTTGAAAATCTATTTTTAGCCATGGCGGCCATCTTGAATTTCCGGCCGACCTGAAATTTTGCTAGGATCAACTAGACATCAAGAGCAACATTCCTGTGAAGATTCATGAAAATCCGCCTAGTAGTTTCAGAGGAGTAGTCGCTACAAATTTTTACTATACAAACTCTATGTAAACAAAGATGGCCACTGGCGCCCATGTTTAATGTCGAATCAAAACAATTTTCGACAAGGATCAACATCATGTCATGCTGATCGTTTGAGAAAAAGTCCCATATCAATATCACTTACAGTTTTCAAGAAGTAGTCACTACAAATTTATTTATTTTAAATCTATTTTTAGCCGTGGCGGCCATCTTGAATTTCCGGCCAGCCTGAAATTTTTCTAGGATCAACTAGACATCAAGTGCAACATTACTGTGAAGTTTCATGAACATCTGTCTAGTAGTTTCAGAGGAGTAGTCGCTACTAGTTTTTACTATATAACTCTATGTAAACAAAAATGGCCACTGGCAGCCATGTTTAACGTCAAATCAAAATAATGTTCGACTAGGATCAACATCATGTCATGCTGATCATTTTAAAAGTCCCATATCAATATCACTTATGGTTTTCAAGAAGTACAAACTTATCTTTTAAAAATCTATTTTTAACTGTGGCGGCCATCTTGAATTTCGGGCCGACCTGAAATTTTGCGAGGATCAATAAGACATCAAGAGCAACATTCCTGTAAAGTTTCATGAAAATCCGTCAAGTAGTTTCAGAGGAGTAGTCGCTACAAGTTTTTACTATATAACTCTATGTAAACAAAGATGGCCACTGGCAGCCATGTTTAATGTCGAATCAAAACGATTTTTGACAAGGACCAACATCATGTCATGCTGATCATTTTAGAAAAAGTCCCATATCAATATCACTTATAGTTTTCAAGAAGAAGTCGCTACAAACTTGTATTTTAAAACTCTATTTTTAGCTTTGGCGGCCATCTTGGATTTCACATCAACATGAATTTTTGCTAGGATCAACTAGACTTTATGGGCAACATTTCTGTAAAGTTTCATGAATATCCATCCAGTAGTTTCAGAGGAGTTGTCGCTACAAATAAAAGTTTACGGACAGACGACGGACGCCGCACCACTGCATAAGCTCTGCTGATCTCTGATCAGAAGAGCTAAACATTATTACTACGGTTTCCGCAATACATTTTTTTGGTCGCGGCCATTTTTTCGGATCGGTCGTGCACGTCCCGGGCTGGGGAAACATTTAATATTTTATTTTAGGCCCCACCATCACCACTATCATCGCCACACGTTTACCCCATCATACCACCATCACCACTATCATCACCACACTTTTACCCCCATCATACCATCATACCACCATCATCATACCATCACAACAGGTTTACCCCCATCATACCACCATCACCACTATCATCACCACACTTTTACCCCCATCATACCACCATCACCACTACCATCACCACCACACTTTTACCCCCATCATACCACCATCACCACACATTTACCCCCATCATACCACCATCACCATACCATTACCACACATTTACCCCCATCACCACAACCATCACCACACGTTTACCCCCATCATACCACCATCACCATACCATCACCACACTTTTACCCCATCATACCACCATCACCACTTTATTTTATCCCGATCTTACCATCATACCAACATCACCACACTTTTACCCCCATCATACCACCATACCATACCATCACCACACTTTTACCACCATCACCACCACCACCATACGTTTACCCCCATCATACCATCATACCACCATCACCACACGTTTACCCCCATCATACCACCATCACCATACCATCACCACACGTTTACCCCCATCATACCACCATCACCACTATCATCACCACATTTTACCCCCATCATACCACCATCACCACTACCATCACCACCACACTTTTACCCCTATCACCACCACCATCACCACACGTTTACCCCCATCATACCACCATCACCACACTTTTACCCCATCATACCACCATCACCACCACATTTTATCCCGATCTTACCATCAAACCAACAACACCAAACTTTTACCCCCATCATACCATCATACCACCATCACCACCATCACCACTACCATCACCACCACACTTTTATCCCTATCACCACCACCATCACCACACGTTTACCCCCATCATACCACCATCACCATACCATCACCACACTTTTACCCCATCATACCACCATCACCACCACATTTTATCCCGATCTTACCATCATACCAACAACACCACACTTTTACCCCCATCATGCCATCATACCACCATACCACCACCACCACCACCACCAGCATAACCAAAGTAAATCTTTTGATAATCTAATTGCTTCTATTTACCATACTAAAATACTGAACATTTGCGGAGTTATTGCATTTTTCATACAGTTTGCTTTTACAGCATTCCAGGCCAATTATTATGCTGATCACACACAAAAGTTATTTGACAAGAACACTCAGTGGGAGACACTTTGTAGGAATGCAATAACACAGCTACAAGCAGGTATATAAATTCTACACCATGTGTGATTTGATCTCATTATGAATAAATCTGAAGCAGTTTGTGAGATATGGTCCTCACATGACAACTGCATGACCTTGACCCTTCACCTTGAATATACGACAACAAATTTAGTGTGAGTCATTTTCCAATTAACATATGGCAAAAACTCTGCAACACATGCGTTAATTTTGCCCACTGCTGACCTCGTCCAAGATCTTATTGAAAAAAACCTTCAGATCAAATTCAGTAAAAAAATTCTGGAGTTATTAGGATCACGAGAATCAGCAGATGGAAGAAAATCGACAAATATGGACAAAACGCCATCACATATTAAGGTTTTTGCCATGGCCGTCGCCGCCACCACTGTAATGATCATAAATCTCTACCATCTTGGCACAATGCATAGTTCCGCTCTGTCTCTGACCATGTCAGCTGACCAATTAAAATCACATGAGGTATTTACCCCGTTGCATAAAGCACATGCTGTCCCACAAACAAACATTTTATACAATAGAACACATGGTAATGTTTGTGGCCAAAACTGAGCTTGGACAATGGTGGGCGGGGTTTATCGATTTGTACTGATCTATGTATACACATTATTTCCTTTCTCAAATCTGTATCTAAATCTACAAGATTAATCATAGCAAAAGGACATTACTGATGAAACCTGAAGACAATCTAGCAGGAAGTTATATGGTTCACTTGGTTCTATCAATTGTTCCAATCTTTCGCACAATAATTACATCCGCCAAGGCTTACCCAATCTCCCCAATCATGTGTTATAACAATGAAGTATGAATTCTCATCATCAGCAACAGTTTACATTCACAGAAAAAAACATGCGTCTGCATAAGATAATGACTTCATGCATACTGAAACAGGCGTGAATCTTGATTACTGGAACAATAATTACAGTTTGCTGGAACAATAATTACAGTTTGCTGGAACAATAATTACAGTTTGCTGGAACAATAATTAGTTTGCTGGAACAATAATTACAGTTTGGGCCCATCCCTATCAAAATATAGGGCACACCCAGCCTCCACTACAACATGCATCCCCCACTGTTAATGATATTAATTAAATATTAAGTATGTAAGGAACGAGTATCTCTTGGGATGGCTGTTGGCTGTTGGACTTCTGCATCATAGGGACTGCCATGTAGGCCTTGGACTCCTTGTTTGAATGCATGTTAGTTCATTATTTCTGTTCTCGTCTCTCACTGCAGCGGGTTCGAATCTCACTGGGAGCTCAACTTGTAAGTGAGAAATTGTCAATTCTTATGGATGGTAGGAGGTATACAGTACAGGTTGTACCCAGAAATAAGTGGGTGCATGGTCTGCCTCCATCACTGAAAATCGACATATAAAGCCTAAAATGTGCTTCCAATTGCATGGACACTATAGCTTTCACACAACAAACAGCAGTATTCCAACTACATGGATGCTTATTTAACTTTACCACCAGACTTGAATGGAATACATCATGCTTTCCAAAGGGGTCTAGGTGTCGGACTTAAAATTGACAAATAATGATATTTTCTATTCTGAAGAACCTAAACATAACAAATGAGCCTACAAATTACCCGCTATTGATTCTGCACGCTAATACCCGCTATCCTTAGTTACGCACCAGAGTTAATTTCAGCAGTTTACGTCCGATTCCGATTCCGTCCTAGCTATATGATGTATTCAATTTCTTGCAGTATCAACACTGGAATTAACCTATGAACTTGCCTATTCCTAACACAGTTTTACAATTCACCAGAAGCTGCTTGTTATACGGGTCATGAATATATTGGTTAATCAACTTGGAGGCATGGCCTGGCGTTGTGTTTTATCAGTAATTCTGTATATCTATTAGTAGAAGCAATCATAAACCAAAATCCTCAGTTATCTATTTTAAAGTCTGAATCTGGTGTAACATTTCTGTATGTATGGGGTTTAATTGAATTGAATTTAATGTCGTTTAACGGCTCATCAACACAGTATAGGTTATTTAGAGCCGTCCCAGAGAGAGGGAAAGGATACATAGGAATCCGGGAACCTGCCCTACTCTTATTATTGAATAGATTCTATGGTTCTTTAACGTGCTCGGAGGATAGACCGATACACGGGACCGCCCGGTTTACGTCCCCATCCGACGGACGGGGCTAAGGGAAAGTGTCTTGCCCAAGAACACACCGACGGAACTCAGTGGCACCACGGAGGTTTAAGGTATATATGGGGTTTAAAGTATAATTATTTTTTTTATTATCTAACATGGTTTATGAAAATACTCAATGCTGATTGGCTATTGTGCAGTTTTTTAAAAAAGCTATATAGACCTCTGACATCACATCCTTCAACCGTTAGAACATCATTTTAAATGATTTTCAATGTCGAAAAACATCCAAATCAACGATTACATTATTTTAAGACAATGTTACGTTCAAACAACAAATTGAACTTGTTATAAAAACGATAAGCT
The DNA here is from genome assembly GCA_037043455.1 of Cyrtodaria siliqua. NCBI lineage: Eukaryota > Metazoa > Mollusca > Bivalvia > Adapedonta > Hiatellidae > Cyrtodaria > Cyrtodaria siliqua. The sequence continues at coordinate 52,898 of JAWPHD010009120.1, forward strand.
GTTTATTGCCTTCGTTTGGTGATGAGAGATAGACGTACAATTTAAGTTGCGAGAATGTTTTGTGTTATGTTCAATCTCTCGAAAATGCATGAATAAAATACATAAAAATCCATGTCTGATAAAAAATAAAAAATATTTCCAGCGGGTTTATATTGTGCGAGATCGAAACCTGGTGTTTGGGACTTGAAACACATCGAAACCGTGGGCCTATGGCACTTGGTATCGATGGTCTTCAAGTCCTGCCCACCAGGTTTTGATCTGGGACAATATAAACCCGCTGGAAATATTTTATTTCTTAAATAGTCGAGTAATTGGACATGTATAACAACAGTCCTAGAGGTAAGATGAAGATGTGTGTGAAGTTTTATGATAAAGATGTGTGTGAAGTTTTATGATGAAGATGTGTGTGACGTTTTATGATGAAGATGTGTGTGAAGTTTTATGATGAAGATGTGTGTGACGTTTTATGATGAAGATGTGTTTGACATTTTATGAAGATGTGTGGTGACATTTTATGATGAAGATGTGTATGACATTTTATGATGAAGATGTGTGTGACGTTTTGTGAAGATGTGTGTGACGTTTTATGATGAAGGTGTGTATGACGTTTTATGATGAAGATGTGTTTGACATTTTATGAAGATGTGTGTGACATTTTATGATGAAGATGTGTATGACATTTTATGATGAAGATGTGTGTGACGTTTTGTAAAAATGTGTGTGACATTTTATGATGAAGATGTGTATGACGTTTTATGATGAAGATATGTATGACGTTTTATGATGAAAATGTGTGTGACATTTTATGATGAAGATGTGTGTGACATTTTATGATGAAGATGTGTGTGAAGTTTCATGAACATAGGTCAAATTCTTTTCAAGCTATGGCCAAGGTTAGGTTGCAGGTTGAAATGTGACGGATGAAAATGGATGCCAACGGATGACAATGGATAAAGTGATCCCTAAGTGTCTGCCATGCTACACAGGCGAAACAAAAATACTTATATATAATTTATCATTGAATCCTTCTTTATTACGGTATCTAGGAAGAATAATTATAATTAAATGACATGCTCGCTGAAATAATAAATTCGCTTGAATTTATTCTTTATTTAATTGAAAATATATTATATCTATTTAACAAGAAAATTGTGCTTTCAAATTTGCCTTAAAATTAATTTCCTGCAATTCAAACATAATCAAAGTCAAAAATTCGACAAAATAAAGGCCATTATCAAATTTGGAAAGATCCAATTGATCTACAGGGCTGAAACAATATGTTTGATTGATTATTATTCCAACTTAATTATAGCCCGCAGATGTTTATGTTTCCCAACTGCAATAACATTGTTATTAAAATCTCTCACGCAAAGATGCACTGATGAAACATGCTTCAGAACAAAATATCATTACGAAGAACTTCATCTTATATAATTATGTTGTGTTTCTCCATGATTGTATGCAATTCCTTTTGTTGTTTATTTATACAATCCAAGCTTTTTTTTCTTTTTTTTTTCTTTTTCCTTTTTATAAAAGAGACACATGGCACTCTTGTGCCAGCGGAATGCCAAACTTTTTTCTGGAGATGTATGAAGTTTTTAAGTTTTAGGGACCTAAAAATGAGCTAATAAAAACCCTTAACCATAATAATGAAGTGTAAAAATTAGGTCAAGGCCAGTCACAATCAATGATAACTTGCTCATAAGTGTATCTGTGAACTGAGTGATTGATTAGGTGAAGGCCAGTCACAATCAATGATAACCTGCTCATAAGTGTATCTGTGAACTGAGTGATTGATTAGGTGAAGGCCAGTCACAATCAATGATAACCTGCTCATAAGTGTATCTTTGAACTGAGTGATTGAATGGTGTTAAACACCATTTTTCAGAACATTTTAGGCTATGTTATGACGGTGATTTTTTTTTAAAGTGGTGGAGGCAGACCATCCACCTTTTCTTGGTGGAATCAGTATTCTAAACCTCTCGCCATCCGTAAGAACCCACTGCAAATGCAGCCTGATTACCTTCTCGGCCACAGATGCGCCATGTGTAAGTCTGTAACAAAGTTTTACAAAGTTTATTCGCTTTAGTGCATTTACACTTCCTAAGGAACATACCTCATTTCAAAACTATAAAGGGACACATGCAATCTTGACTTTCTTACAACTCGCAGCATCCTGCTTTTCTACAAAACTTGCATATTACTAAATGTTGATGCACCAATACGTGTTTAAACCTTTGTTAGAACAACGAGAAAGATTCTGAAGTCTTATTAAATTTAAAATGAATTATACACAAACAGGTCTAATTAAAGTCACAATGATACTGGATTGGCTAAAACTATGACTGAAGGATTACCCCTGCTTAAATTCTAAGTCAAACAAAGGGCCATAATTCTGTAACAAATTCGGCATTAAAAAATGGGTCATCAGTTGTTATGTGTATATGAAGTTGGGGAACAACCCACTCATAAAGTGTTTGAGGAATTCAAGTTATTAAAATGTGTTACACGACGGGGTGCGACAAACATGTGTTACATGACACGACATTATCGTCTCACACCTCTATTATCTCCCCTGAAAGCTCACGGACCTAGAGACAAAAGGAAAACAGAAAATAATTCTATTTTTTCTCAATTTTAGGCAGTTTTTAATTTAAGAAATAGGTTTTTCTTTGCTTTAGCATACATCTGCAGTGTAAAAGACATGATACAGAAAATCCCATGTTGATATGAGGTTTCATTCAAATTTCGGAATTGTTTGACCGAAGCACCGCCTATTCAGCTAGATAGTGTATGAATTTTGTATTTTCCATAGGGTTCACAAAACATGAGCGAGAAAAAAACCCAACCTGGCTAACTTATGTATTTTATTGTTTTAAATTACTGGTCTTGGCTATACTGAAGATATTAAACCAACTACAATGTCTGCTGCCCCGCTTTGAAGCTCAGATGTTGCAAAAGGCTGTACAGTAACCCTATGGGAAAATTAATTGAGGTGTGAGACCTGAAGAGTAGCTAATTTTTCATCATAGTCACACAGACGCCTTTTTTTTAAAGCCCATTATACACCTTGATTCAATTGATTTGTGTGTTAGTTTCAAAGTAATGAATTGTCAGACAATTTCAACTAGTTGTTAGCACAGATGAAGAATGTGTTTGGCACATATTGTGTCCAGTATATGCCCATATCAGGTATTTGATATAAATCTCATAACAACATTTTCCAACAATTTGTGTGCATGTATGTATACTTTTTTGACAGCTGTGTAGTCATGACAACTCATGTGATAAAAAACAAGAGGTCAATGACCTTGAAGCTCTACTGATTGATTTTGATTTCAGGAAGTAGTCGCTACAGACTTGTTTTTTGAAAAATTATTTTTAGCCGTGGCGGCCATCTTGAATTTCCGGCCGACCTGAAATTTTGCTAGGATCAATTAGACATCGAGAGCAACATTCCTGTGAAGTTTCATGAAAATCCGTCAAGTAGTTTCACAGGAATAGTCGCTACAAGTTTTCATTATATAACTCTATGTAATCAAAGATGGCCGCTGACAGCCATGTTTAACGTCGAATCAAAATAATGTTTGACTCTGATAACCATCATGTCATGCTGATCATTTTACAAAAAGTCCCATATCAATATCACTTATAGTTTTCAAGACGTAGTCGCTACAAACTTCTTTTTTAAAAATCTATTTTTAGCTGTGGCGGACATCTTGAATTTCTGGCCGATCTGAAATTTTGCTAGGATCAATTAGACATTAAGAGCAATATTCCTGTAAAGTTTCATGAAAATCTGTCAAGTAGTTTCAAAGGAGTAGTCGCTACAAGTTTTTACTATATAACTGTATGTAAACAAAGATGGCCTCTGGCAGCCATGTTTAACGTTGAATCAAAACGATTTTTGACAAGGACCAACATCATGTCATGCTGATCATTTTAGTAAAAGTCCCATATCAATATCACTTATAGTTTTCAAGAAGTAGTCGCTACAAACTTGTATTTTGAACATTTATTTTTAGCCGTGGTGGCCATCTTGAATTTCAGGCCGACCTGAAATTTTGCTAGGATCAATTAGACATCAAGAGCAACATTCCTGTGAAGTTTCATGAAAATCCGTCAAGTAGTTTCAGAGGAGTAGTTGCTACAAGTTTTCATTATATAACTCTATGTAAACAAAGATGGCCACTGGCAGCCATGTTTAACGTCGAATCAAAACGATTTTCGACAAGGACCAACATCATGTCATGCTGATCATTTTAGAATAAGTCCCATATCAATATCACTTATAGTTTTCATGAAGAAGTCGCTACAAACTTGTTTTTTAAAAACCTATTTTTAGATCTGGCGGCCATCTTGGATTTCACATCAACATGAATTTTTGCTAGGATCAACTAGACTTCATGGGCAACATTTCTGTAAAGTTTCATGAAAATCCATTCAGTAGTTTCAGAGGAGAAGTCGCTACAAAAAAAAGTTTACAGACAGACGGACAGACAGACGGACGGACAGACGGACGAAGGACTCCGCACCACGGCATAAGCTCTGCTGGTCTCTGATCAGTAGAGCTAACAAGAGGCCCAAGAGGGCCTGTGGACGCTCTACTGGCTAACATGGCTCTTATAACATCAATGAAGTGAGTGACTGCCATTTACGTTTTTTTGAAAGTTTCGGGCAAAAAACAGCTTTTTAACTAAATCAAAGGCCATAACTAAAGAATCTGGTAAAGTTTGGTAAAGATCAGATGAAAAATGAAGGCCCAACCGTATCAACGAGGCAACATATAGCATGTTTAACTATATCAAGAACACCTCTGTTACTGGTCCGACTGGTCGAACATAGAGCTAAAAAAAAAAAAAAATGCAAAAAAAAAAAAGACAATTCAAAAAAAAAAAAAAATTTGCAAAACATTTCAAAAAAAAAAAAGAGAAGATATTTCAAAAAAAAAAAATTCAAAAAAAAATATTTAAAAAAAAAAATTCAAAAAAAATTCAAAAAAAAATCTCTATACATGTCTATGTAAAACATGTGACCCAAGGGTTACCATTTGAACAAACTTGGTAAAGGACCATAAACTTACAGCAAATGCAAAATATTAAACCTCTGGCTCTTGCCGTTCCAGAGAAGAAGATTTTTTTCAGTTTTTCCCTATACAAGCATTTATGTAAAACTGTGACCCCCGGGGCGGGGCCAGATGTGACCCCAGGGTCCCCATTTGAACAAAATTGGTAAAGGACCATAAGCTTATAGCAACAGCAAAATATTAAACCTCTGGCTCTTGTAGTTTCAGAGAAGAAGATTTTTTAAGTTTTTCCCTATACATGTCTATGTAAAACATGTGACCCTTGGGGAGGGGCCAAATGTGACCCCAGGGTCACCATTTGAACAAACTTGGTAAAGGACCATAAGCTTTTAGCAAATGCAAAATATTAAACCTCTGGCTCTTGCAGTTCCAGAGAAGATTTTTTTTCTTCAGTTTTTCCCTCTACAAGCATTTATGTAAAACTGTGAATCCCCGGGGCAGGGCCAGATGTGACCCCAGGGTCCCCATTTGAACAAAATAGGTAAAGGACCATAAGCTTATAGCAACACCAAAATATTAAACCTCTGGCTCTTGCAGTTTCAGAGAAGAAGATTTTTTAAGTTTTTCCCTATACATGTCTATGTAAAACATGTGACCCTTGGGGCGGGACCAAATGTGACCCCAGGGTCACTATTGTCACTATTTGAACAAACTTGGTAAAGGACCATAAGCTTATAATAAATGTAACATATCAAACCTCTGACTCTTGTAGTTGGCGAGAAGAAGATTTTTTAAAAAAAAATCCTATATAAGTCTATGTAAAACTGTGACCCTCGGGGCGGGGACAAATTTGACCCCCGGGTCACCATTTCAACAAACTTAGTAGAGGACCATAAGCTGATGCTACATGTATTACATGAGAGCTCTGTGCCATGTGGTTCCAGAGAAGAAGATTTTTTTCAGTTTTTCCCTATACAAGCCTATGTAAAACTGTGACCCCCGGAGTGGGGCCAAATGTGACCCCTGGGTCACCATTTGAACAAACTTGATAGAGGACCACAAGCTTATAGCAAATGCAAAATATTAAACCTCTGGCTCTTGCAGTTTCAGAGAAGAAGATTTTTTAAGTTTTTCCCTATACATGACTATGTAAAACATGTGACCCTTGGGGCGGGGCCAAAAGTGACCCGAGGGTCACCATTTGAACAAACTTGGTAAAGGACCATAAGCTTATGGTAAATGCAAAATATCAAACCTCTGGCTCTTGTAGTTTCCGAGAAGAAGATTTTTTAAAAAAAAATCCTATAAAAGTCTATGTAAAACTGTGACCCCCGGGGCGGGGACAAATTTGACCCCAGGGTCACCATTTGAACAAACTTAGTAGAGGACCATAAGCTGATGCTACATGTAATACATGAGAGCTCTGTGCCTTGTGGTTTCAGAGAAGAAGATTTTTTAAAGTTTTTTCCTATATGTCTATATGAAAAACATGCAAAACCTCAATATACAAATTTTGGACCCCCGGGGCACGGCCATTTTTGACCCCGGGGACTTTATTTGAATAAACTTGATAGTCTAGGCGTTGGCGATCATTTTAAAAGAAAAACTGTTGAAATCTGTCCAGCGGTTCTGGAGAAGAAGATTTTTTAAGGTTTCGACCATATCTTGGATGTAGCATTGACCTAATTTTAACAAATCTAAAAAGCATTCAACTAAGGATCATCCACGTGAAGTTTGGTCAAAATTAGCCAAGCGGTTTCTGAGAAGAAGTCGTTTGAAGAAAAGTTAACGGACGACAGACAGACAGACGACAGACAGACAGACGACAGACGACGGACGACGGACAACACAGCATCCCATAAGCTCTGCTGGCCCTTGGCCAGTAGAGCTAAAAACATGATGTTTTCTGGAGTATACATGCATTGTGTCAGAAGCCACATGTTTCTGTAAGGAAATATCACAGAGACAGCAGATATCTAATTTGATATATTTGATATCTCCCATATTGTTGATGTCTCAAATTTAAAGCTGTCAACAATTTATCTTTGTATGCCATACTGGTCAGTGATCACATAGGTGATTGTTGTTGTTGTTGTTGTTGTTGTATCTTCCAACTATCAAGTTTCTGTTGGGGTTCTCCATATTTATTACAGAGACAAATAATGTTGATGTTCTGTTTAGGTGGAATTTCTCATTATTGTATTTCTGTTATCTAGTCGAAATAGGGGCAGTTCTTGAATTTTTTATTTTTTTACTGAAACAGTTACAGTTACAGCTTCAATTATGTTTATTCTATATGGGGTATTTATGTATTGTGTTGCATTTCCTGAAAGCAGGTGACACAGATCATGTTTGGGGAAATTTTCAAGCAGATTGAGACAAAAATGGCAGATATATTACAGAAATACTACGTTTGGTGGCGTTTCTTGTGTATTAATTGTTATGTTAAAGGCACAATACCGTCTAAATTCAAGTGATACTCAGACTTTCATATTTTTTCATATACTCAGACCTAAGCTTATTTGGGGGTTAATTTGACATGTAGAATCTAAATGCATAGCTATTGACTGGTATACTTTAGAATTTTATCTTGTTACCATGGATACAGAAAGAAATGATATTTTTCCTATTTAAATTTCAGCAGTTGATCATTGAATACATATGTTTGATACCATGATATGAACTAATATTGTTTTAATCATTATTATATGATAGCAGATGACAAAAGGAGATTGTGGTAAAAATCTCATGAAGATTGAGGCACAAATGGTGTAGTTATCACACAAATGCTACATATTATGAAAACATGTTTTGGACTTTTATTTCACAGCGGGAACTTGTCGAATCCATGCATTACTCTCAATCACATAATCCTGAATTATTTCACTTGTAAATATGATAGAAGCATGCTTATGGTCTTATTTTATAGGTACTGCACATAACTACTAAATGTTATGTTATGGATGATGTTGCTAAAAATATTTACTCTCTTCAGGTCTCACACCTCTATTATCTCCCCTGAAAGCTCACGGACCTAGAGACAAAAGGAAAACGGAAAATAATTCTATTTTTTCTCAATTTTAGGCATTTTTTAATTTAAGAAATAGGTTTTTCTTTGCTTTAGCATACATCTGCAGTGTAAAAGACATGATACAGAAAATCCCATGTTGATATGAGGTTTCATTCAAATTTCGGAATTGTTTGACCGAAGCACCGCCTATTCAGCTAGATAGTGTATGAATTTTGTATTTTCCATAGGGTTCACAAAACATGAGCGAGAAAAAAACCAAACCTGGCTAACTTATGTATTTTATTGTTTTAAATTACTGGTCTTGGCTATACTGAAGATATTAAACCAACAACAATGTCTGCTACCCCGCTTTGAAGCTCAGATGTTGCAAAAGGCTGTAGTACATGCAGTAACCCTATGGGAAAATTATTTGAGATGTAAGACCTGAATGGGCAGAGTGATTCCTATATATAGCCTCCACTTCACTTTGTGAAAGCGGTGGGCGAGGAGTTGTGGGGGGTGAGGGGGGATGGGGTATAATATATCATTTTAATTTGGATAAAGACTTCAAGATTGCAGTGTGTTCCTTTAAAACTAAAACCGTCAAAGTAGATTCCACAGCCCTATATGGAAATGCAATAAACAAGTCTCTCTTTTTTATATTGAAAATGCCAGACAAAAACCTCTAGAGCCAAGATGCACCATGGAGACATATGCCCGAGATATCACATTTTGATGCATTTAACAGTATCAAAAAGAAACCAGGCATCTCATCTGTTATTACTTGTATGAATTTGAAGCATGCTGTAATGCAAACTGTCGTTTCGAATTAAAGTCAGGAAATATTCATACTTAAATTTCTCATTTAAAAGCCTGTTTCATTGTGGTAACATAAATTTTCTTTACTTTATTTTGCAATATGTTAATTCTTCGGATAGGAGGTGACTTTTGTTTGTCAGAATGGTGTTTATGTCACTTTTAGCACATGTGAGGCCATAGAGAATGGTCGCTATCTTTTGTTAGAGGCGGAGGCAGACCACCCCATTTTCCTGCATAGAACCAGTACTGTATACCTCCCCCCATCCGTAAGAAACAACATTTCTCACTTGGCAAGTAGAGCGCCCAGTGGGATCCGAACGAGGCGAGAACGCACGGTCTTTACTTTCCCGGCCGCGGAGGCTATTGATTAAAATTTTTGAGGGACAAGATTTAAAGCCCCCATCCTGCCATCAACAGGCACATTTTTCAACAGATGTACACCGTTTCTAAACCTACCGACAACGAGGTATATATATATAACTTACATGTTTTGAGAATATAAACTCTAAAGACACAATATAATGGCTTTAATCAGCAGGGCCAAACTCCAAAACTGGAGTGTCGAATTACCAACTCATAATTCATTTTACGCATATTCAATAACGGGTATTTTAAGAACCGATTATTTAAACCTATCTTTTTAATTGGCAAATATACATTATGATATGACCAAAACACGTGGATACAATTTTGATAAATGGTTTTGTAGTGTAATTTTGCCATTATTTGGTGGGTTGGTTCCTTTAAAAACTTTGTTTTATTCTTTAAAACTGATTCATCTCAGACACGCTAGTACTGAGTGGGCCACTGAGATGACTCAAACCCATGAAGAGTTCTGCAGCTCTAAAACACAACGCCTGATACACTGACCTACCTGGCCGTTCATGTAAATAAGTGGATTATATACCTTATATCAATAATTTTTACCATAGCAAGAGGCCCAATTAAACACACACCACAGTGGTCGAAATTAGCACTTAAGCTCGAAGGTGAAAAACTAGTAAAGTTTAATTTGGGCTAGTAAAAATCTAGACCTCTATATAGACGGGCTTGTGAAAACTGTAAGATTAAATGATTATATAATAATTCGGGCTAGTGAACAAAAATCCTAATTTCTTTGACTGTCACCATCCAGGGTCTTAGCTGATCTGAAATGCATATATAGGCCCGACAAACAAGGGGGGTGTTCCTGGACCTCAAGAGTAACATTCCTGTGAAGTTTCATGAAAATCCGTCACATAGTTTCAGAGGAGTAGTCGCTACAAGTTTTTTTTAGCTGTGGTGGCCATCTTGAATTTCTGGCCAACCTGAAATTTTACTAGGATCAACTAGACATCAAGACTGTGTAGTTTCAAGAAAATTCGCCAAGTAGTTTTCAAGTAGTCGCTACAAAAAAAGTTTACAGACGGGCGGACAGATGGACGCCGCACCATGGCATAAGCTCTGCTGATCTTTAATGGCGTTAAGTATATATATTTATACAAGAGGGCCAAGATGGCCCTATATCGATCACCTGAGTAATTGTCCATTATTGAACTTCTTCGAAATCTTATGATCATATACAATCTGTGCAAGTTTGGTTAAGATTGTCCGAGAAATGTGGCCTCTGTTGTTTACCAACATTGATATAAAGACATTGACAAAGTGTGGTAAAGATCAAAGACAAAATGAAGGTGTAACCTCTGGGGCATGGCCAAATGTGACCCAAGGGCTACATGTAATATAGGAGAGCTGTGTGCCTTGTGGTTTCAGAAAAAGAAGATTTTTTAAGTCTTTCCCTATACAAGTCTATGTAAAACATATGACCCTTGGGGCAGAGCCGTCACCAGTTTAATAAACTTGGTAAAGGACTATAAGCGCATAGTAAATGCAAAATATTAAACCTCTGGCTCTTGCAGTTTCAGAGAAGAAGATTTTTTTAAGTTTTCCCTATACAAGTCTATGTTAAACTGTGATCGCGGGGGCGGGGCCAAATATGACCCCAGGGTCACCATTTGAACAAACTTAGTAAAGGACCATAATCTTATAGTAACTGCAAAATATTAAACCTCTGGCTCTTGTATTTTCAGAGAAGAAAATGTTTAAACAATTTCCTATATAAATCTATGTAAAACTGACCCCCGGGGCGGGGCCAAATTTGACACCAGGGTCACCATTTGAACAAACTGGGTAAAGGACTATAATCTTATAGTAAATGCAAAATATTAAACCTCTGGCTCTTGTAGTTTCAGAGAAGAAGATTGTTTTCAGTTTTTGCCTATACAAGCCTATGTAAAACTGTGATCATAAGCTTGTAGAAAATGCAAAATATTGAACATCTGGCTCAAGCAGTTCCGGAGAAGATTAGATTGTTTAAGGTTTTCCCTATACAAGTCTATGTAAAACGTGACCCCTGGGGTGGGGTCAAATGTAACCCTAGCTTCACCATTTGAACAAACTTGGTAGAGGACTATAAGCTTATAGCAAATGCAAAATATTGAACATCTGGCTCAAGCAGATTCGGAGAAGATTTTTTAAGTTTTTCCCTATACAAGTTTATGTAAAACTGTGACCACTGGGGCGGGGCCAAATGTGACCCCAGGGTCACCATTTGAACAAACCTGGTAAAGGACTATAATCTTATAGTAAATGCAAAATATTAAACCTCTGGCTCTTGTAGTTTCAGAGAAGAAGATTATTTTCAGTTTTTGCCTATACAAGCCTATGTAAAACTGTGACCCCCGGGGTGGGGCCAAATGTGACCCCTGGGTCACCATTTGAACAATCTTGGTAGAGGACCATAAGCTTATAGCAAATGCAAAATATTAAACCTCTGGCTCTTGCAGTTTCAGAGAAGAAGATTTTTTAAGTTTTTCCCTATACATGTCTATGCAAACCATGTGATCCTTGGGGCGGGGTCAAATGTGACTCGGGGGTCACCATTTGAACAAACTTGCTCAAGGACCATATACTTATAGTAAATGCAAAACATTAAACCTCTGGCTCTTGTAGTTTCCGAGAAGAAGATTTTTTATTTTGTTTTCCTATATAAGTCTATGTAAAACTGTGACCCCTCGGGGCGGGGACAAATTTGACCCCAGGGTCACCATTTGAACAAACTTAGAAGAGGACCATAAGCTGATGCTACATGTAATACATGAGAGCTCTGTGCCTTGTGGTTTCAGAGAAGAAGATTTTTTAAAGTTTTTTCCTATATTTCTATATGAAAAACATGCAAAATCTCAATATACAAACTTTGGATCCCCGGGGCACGGCCATTTTTGACCCCGGGGACTTTATTTGAACAAACTTAATAGTGTAGGCGTTGGCGATCATTTTAAAAGAAAAACTGTTGAAATCTGTCCTGCGGTTCTGGAGACGAAGATTTTTTAAGGTTTCGACCATATATGGCAATGGTGGCCATCTTGGATGTCGCGCTGACCTAATTTTAACAAATCTAAAAAGCATTTACCTAAGGATCATCCATGTGAAGTTTTGTCAAAATTAGCCAAGCGGTTTCTGAGGAGAAGTCGTTTGAAGAAAAGTTAACGACGACGACGACGACGACGGACGCAGAGTGATCCCAATAGATCACCTTGAGCCTTCGGCTCAGGTGATCTAAAAATACTGGTATATCAATTTGTTATTTTGAATTCTGTTTCTTTAACTTTCCTTGGGCAAAACCTTGGGTTCGTCCATAGGATGGGGATGTAAACAGGCGGCCCATGTATCGCAGTCTATCCTTTCGGCACTTTTAACTCCCGAAGGGATCTATTCGACAGCAAGTGCACTCTTTCACTCACTCTGAAACCACTGAAAGAGAATGTGTTGATGAGCAACAAATCAATTCAATTCCTCTATTGCCGGAGCGCTGTGCAGGTCTGGTGATAGAGCGTCAGACCCAGATCGAAGGTTTCACGCCTACTAGACTCCGCAACCGCCTCCAAAAAGAGGTGATAATACGACGTTTCGGAGACACTTCCGATGCGGTTGCGGAGAGTAAATGGAAGCAGCAACGGTAAGTGTGAATTTAATATTTTCGTTTTTTTCGGCCCTAACTCGATCTTTTTCAAAAATCGGGGAATGTGGTACGATGTAGAAATGTTTTCTCTTCCTGTTTCATGTGTTGGTTTCGAAATATATTGAAAAATGTGGTCTGTAGAATTGTCATAAGTCAATCGACGAGTGTAATTTTTTCAAGTGGACATGGTTTTTACTCCGTTTTTCTGCCGTTTTATGAGAAATCTGCCCACGAATGAGGCCTATGACTTTGAAATCACCTATCTTTCATCGCTCAATGAACAAAATTCAATCGAATATAAATTGAAAAGAATTATGGTCATTTTTTACGAAGAGGCGGTGTCGGAGAGTAAGAGGCGGATTCGGAGAGTAAGAGGCGGTTTCGGAGACATAGATAAATAATATGTAAACGCTTGCAATTATTGTGAAAATTGTAGAATTCAATACGTTTCAATAAATGCCGTTGTTACTGTTTCGTCCAAGAATATATCTTCCGTATCACAAGTCAAATCACACTTGGTGTAGTCATGGTCCTTTTTAGACCTTAGTCTATTCTTACGGAGATAGACGAGGAAGCCCGGTTGGGTTTGGAGGCTGAACAAAAGTTGCATTATACATATAATATACCGAGAAAGAACACACTTCTAAAACCGAGTCTGCTTCCTATAGTTTTCAGATGTCTTCGTTGTATCCAGTATTAATTATGTTTTATCGATGAAAATTCTGGAATCAGCTTGAAAGATGAGAATATTTTAAAGTCATTTTTTTCTGATATTGTTTAAAATTTACAACAGTGTATCATTTCATTTAAAAGAAAAAAATGATACTAGGTTAGATTTTCAATTATATATAATACAAAGTAGGGAGACTGCAGAACATCAGTCATTATTTACGAAAATCGGACAATTTAAACAGTAAAATAAGAGACTTCTTGGAAAAGAGGGAACATTGACAGGTATATTATTCATATACTAGTAATACATGACTACCAGTAAGTGTTTGCTGTTGTTTGTTTCAGATAGGTAAATTCAAAGGTAACAAGAAAAGGGGACTAGCATTATCTATAAGAAAGCACCACAAAGCAAGAAATGTTTTCAACCTTTTGAGCAGCACGCCGAGAAAGACAATTTCAACCAAAAATAAACGCCTAAGTTCCACACTTTCACCATACATGAAGAGACAAAAATATGTATCTCCAATAAAAAGTAAAACTTCAACTCGTAGAAAATTGGGTTTTAACATAAAAAAATATCTCCACTTTCGAAATGTAAACATTGAAAATTATACTAATGATAAGGAACATTGGGAAACGGACAGTGAAGACAATCTTTGTGAAATGTTGGAGGAGACATGCCTATATTCTGATGGTCCATCTCTTCATGAAGACTCATTTTCAAGCATCTCTGAACCTGAGGATTTAAATGACAAAATTGAATCAGAACTAGATAATTTTCAAGTTAATGACATTCTTGATGAAGTTAAAACAGTTTTATCGGAAAACGATGCTGGTGAAGAATTCGTTACATTTTTGAAATTGGTAGCAGGACGGAAGTTTCCTCTGGACAATGTAGCGTTTCGTGTTTCTAGATGTTGTGCGGTAGTTTAATTGTGACGACATTTTTAAAATATTCTCATCTTTTAAGCTCGTTCCAGAATTTTCCTGGATAAAACATAATTAATATTGGAAACAACGAAGACATCTGAAAACTATAGGAAGCAGACTCGGTTTTAGAAGTGTGTTCTTTCGAGGTATATTATATGTACTTTTGTTCAGCTTCCAAACCCAACCGGGCTTCCTCGTCTATCCCGGTAGAATAGACTAAGGTCTAAAAAGGACCATGACTACACCAAGTGTGATTTGACTTGTATACGGAAGATATATTCTTGGGCGAAACAGTAACAGCGGCATTTATTGAAACGTATTGAATTCTACAATTTTCACAATAATTGCAAGCGTTTACATGTCTCCGAAACCGCCTCTTACTCTCCGAATCCGCCTCTTACTCTCCGACACCGCCTCTTTATAAACAAGAGGTCAATGACCTTGAAGCTCTACTGATTGATTTTGATTTCAGGAAGTAGTCGCTACAGACTTGTTTTTTGAAAATCTATTTTTAACCGTGGCGGCCATCTTGAATTTCCGGCCGACCTGAAATTTTGCTAAGATCAATAAGACATTAAGAGCAACATTCCTGTGAAGTTTCATGAAAATCCATCAGGTAGTTTCAAAGAAGTAGTCGCTACAAGTTTTCATTATATAACTCTATGTAAACAAAGCAGCCATGTTTAAGGTCAAATCAAAACGATTTTCGACAAGGACCAACATCATGTCATACTGATCATTTTAGAAAAAGTCCCATATCAATATCTCTTATTGTTTTGAAGAAGTAGTCGCTACAAACTTATTTATTTTAAATCTATTTTTAGCTGTGGCGGCCATCTTGAATTTCCGGCCGACCTGAAATTTTTCTAGGATCAACTAGACATCAAGAGCAACATTCCTGTGAAGTTTCATGAACATCCGTCAAGTAGTTTCAGAGGAGTAGTCGCTACAAGTTTTTACTATATAACTCTATGTAACCAAAGATGGCCACTGGCAGCCATGTTTAACGTCGAATCAAAATAATTTTCCACAAGGATCTACATCATGTCATGCTGATCATTTTAGAAAAAGTCCCATATCAATATCACTTATAGTTTTCAAGAAGTAGTCGCTACAAACTTATTTTTTAAAAATCTATTTTTAGCTGTGACGGCCATCTTGAATTTCCGGCAGACCTGAAATTTTGATAGGATCAATTAGACATCAAGAGCAACATTCCTGTAAAGTTTCATGACAATCCGCCAAGTAGTTTCAGAGGAGTAGTCGCTACAAGTTTTTACTATATAACTCTATGTAAACAAAGATGGCCGCTGGCAGCCATGTTTAACGTTGAATCAAAACGATTTTTGACTAGGATCAACATCATGTAATGCTGATCATTTTAGAAAAAGTCCCATATCAATATCACTTATAGTTTTCAAGAAGTAGTCGCTACAAACTTATTTTTTAAAAATCTATTTTTAGCTGTGACGGCCATCCTGAATTTCCGGCCGACCTGAAATTTTTCTAGGATCAATAAGACATCAAGAGCAACATTCCTGTAAAGTTTCATGACAATCCGCCAAGTAGTTTCAGAGAAGTAGTCGCTACAAATTTTTACTATATAACTCTATGTAAACAAAGATGGCCGCTGGCAGCCATGTTTAACGTTGAATCAAAACGATTTTTGACTAGGATCAACATCATGTCATGCTGATCATTTTAGAAAAAGTCCCATATCAATATCACTTATAGTTTTCAAGAAGAAGTCGCTACAAATTTGTATTTTAAAACTCTATTTTTAGCTTTGGCGGCCATCTTGGATTTCACATCAACATGAATTTTTGCTAGGATCAACTAGACTTTATGGGCAACATTTCTGTAAAGTTTCATGAATATCCATCCAGTAGTTTCAGCTGTGAAGTCGCTACAAATAAAAGTTTACGGACAGACAGACGGACAGACGGACAGACGGACGGACGGACGACGGACGCCGCACCACAGCATAAGCTCTGCTGATCTCTGATCAGTAGAGCTAAAAATGACCATAATTCTTTTCAATTATATTCGATTGAATTTTTTTTATTGAACAATGAAAGATAGGTAATTTCAAAGTCATAGGCCTCATTCGTGGGCAGATTTCTCATAAAACAGCAGGAAAACGGAGTAAAAACCATGTCCAGTTGAGAAAATTACACTCGTCGATTGACTTATGACAATTCTACAGACCACATTTTTCAATATATTTCGAAACCAACACATGAAACAGGAAGAGAAAACATTCCTACATCGTACCACATTCTCCGATTTTTGAAAAACATCGAGTTAGGGCCGAAAAAAACGAAAATATTAAATTCACACTTACCGTTGCTGCTTCAATTTACTCTCAGCAACCGCATCGGAAGTGTCTCCGAAACGTCGTATTATCACCTCTTCTCGGAGGCGGTTGCGGAGTCTAGTAGGCGTGGGTTTGTGGGTTTGATCCCCGCCATCACCATATGTATTTTGTCCCTGTGTGTTTGATCCCTGCCATCACCACATGTGTTGTGCCCCTGTGGGTTTGATCCCCGCCAACACCATATGTATTGGGTTGTGGGTTTGATCCCCGCCATCACCATATGTATTGTGCCCCTGTGGGTTTGATCCCCGCCATCACCATATGTGTTGTGCCCCTGTGGGTTTGATCCCCGCCATCACCATATGTATTGGGTTGTGGGTTTGATCCCCGCCATCACCATATGTATTGTGCCCCTGTGGGTTTGATCCCCGCCATCACCATATGTGTTGTGTCCCTGAGCTCAGTATAGGTTGTCTCAGGAAGACATCAAGAGTGCTTTCGTTACAATCGATGTAAAATAAAATAAGTTTCAACTAATTCATTCATTCAAAAAAGCAATAAGTTCTACACAATTAATACAGTGAAATGCTATCCTCAACTTTAATCATTACATTGGAAAACGCAATTAGCCTTGCAAAAGTTTCCTTTTACTAAATTGCCTTTTAGCAACTGCATTTCATTGCTTTTAACAAACTCGATAAGCTTACAAAGCATGCAACTTGTTCATTTAAAATCACACCGCGATTAACTGATTAATTGTGGTGCAGCGAGAACGGATTGTCCTGCGCTCAAACTAACCATGCACAACTTCCACCTCACACTAGACTGGTTCCACGATATCTCACATATTTCGCCTCCAGCAATCATTGGACTGACAGTGTTTAATCTAGCGCGTGATGAAGTCAATAATTAATTATCTCTGATTGGTCGAAAACTGGCAATGTGACTGACATTTAACTGATTGAGTGAAGACAGCTCCACACTTCCGCCACATCGCACTTTGTCTTTTCGTTAACGAGATTGTTTACTGATAAATGATTATGATGAAATTACTTTTTCTGCTCATTTGATGACCTCCGATCATTTGTTATGATGACTGTGATCATTAATGATGTAATAAAGATGATGATGATGATGGTGATGGCGATAGTGATGGTGATGATGATGATGGTGATGATGATGGTGATGGTGATGTGATGATGATGGTGATGATGGCAATAATGATGATGGTGATGGTGGCAATAATGATGATGGTGATGGTGATGATGATGGTGATGGTGGCAATAATGATGATGATGGTGATGGTGATGATGATGATGATGATGATGATGATGATGATGCTCATGGTGATGGTGATGATGATGGTGATGGTGGCAATAATGATGATGATAGTGATGGTGACGATGATGGTGATGATGGTGATGGCAATAATTATGATGATGATGATGGTGATGAAAGCAATAATGATGGTGATGATAATGATGATGATGATGATGATGATGATGACAATTATTTGACAATTATTTTGAGCATTGTTTATGAAATGGAGTGCCTCGCCTTATCTGATAATATTACTCATAAAGCTTCGAGACAAGTCTTGCCATATTGCAATGTGTAAATGTTTTGTATTGAAATGATGTATTGCTTTTTGCAAGCTCCAGATAAAAAATAATTTTAAGTTATAAAGGGGTAAAGCGATCGTGAGTCGGACTTGATACCGAGTTGGATGATTTTGAACTATTTGGTACTTTTTTTACATTGAATACAGAATGAGAGAAATTTGCATCCATTTGTACCATCAAATAATGTCACAATATACGTTCATTCTTCCATATCCTCACAAATGTGTCCACTGGTTGGTTGGTTTTATGTCATTTTCAGGATATAAAAACAGACAACCAATTTTTTCCTGGGTAAACCAGTACTATGTTCCTCCTGCAATCAGTCAGAATCACGAATTTCTCACAAGTCGGATTTGGATACTAACTCACAGCGGCGAGACATGAGACAAAATGACCGACTCATGATCAAAATCATTTGATTGGATATCATGAAAACAGTTTTACATTATTACATGCTGTTTCTACATACGAAACGCATACACATAACTAGGATATGTATGGGAGCTTCGACCATATTGATTTAAACCAAAACTAGACTAAACTATCATTTTACATCGTAGATCTATGTCATTCTTTGCAAAAGGTGCCGACCTGCCATTGCATAACCCTATTCAATAATGGAAATTCCAATCAATCATTAGTATCAAATCTAGATAAACATTTCTTCTAGAATACAAAAAAAGAGGAATATACACTCAGTACATTAATTTTGGGAATGCAACACTTGGTATTTTTTGAATTTCTAGAGTGGCATTGAAGTCCTGGTGCAAAATCTGTTTTAATTGGAAGAATTAGAGCAAATCTTACGCAACTGTTTAACCACCATGTTAACATTTGGGACAAAGAGTTTGCTTGTTTGTTTGTATGATGTTTTACGTCATTTTCAACACATGTAATGTTATATATGACGGTCAATTTTTTGTGGTGGAAGCAGACCGCCCACTTTTCTTGGATATAACCTCCCGCCAAAGAGACTTGTGTACTAACATAAAATACAATCATGATTTGAAGAGAAAAAAAAAGCGGACTATTATAAACAAGAGGCCCAAGAGGGCCTGTGGACGCTCTACTGGCTAAAACAGCTCTTATAGATTTAGATAGATATAGCTACAAAGGAAAATACAATATAGCATTTTTCAACAAATCAAGGGCAATAACTCTGTTATTACTAACAAGATCTAGCTGGTTTTCGAAATTGTCCAAGATTTCATTGATATACCGCGTTTTGCACAACTAGACATCATACGGAGGCTTCCTGCCAAATTTCGTAGAAATCCAACAAGCCGTTTAAGTGGAGTAGCGCCGACAAGAAATTTAAAATAAAAATGTCAAAGGGCCATAATTCCATCAAAAATCAGCAAACTGGAACAAAAGCGTGATATGCACAACTAGACATCTTACCGATGCTTCCTGCCAAGTTTCGTCGAAATTCAACAAGGCATTTAGGATGAGTAGCGCCGACAAGACATTTTAAAGTAAGTGTCAAGTAATTAAAAAGATAATAAAAAAAAAAAAAAAATTAAAAAATTAAAAATCAATCAAAAAAAATAAAAAATAAAAAATAATAATAATTTTTTTTTTTTTTTTTTTTTTTTTTTTAATAACTGTTAACCCCGAGGCGCGTCCCAATTTGACACCAGGGTCACTATTTGAACAAACTTGGTAGAGGACCATAAGCTGATGCTACATGTAATACTTGAGAGCTCTGTGCCATGTGGTTCCAGAGAAGAAGATTTTTTTCAGTTTTTCCCTATACAAGCCTAAGTAAAACTGTGACCCCCAGGGTGGGGCCAAATGTGACCAATGGGTCACCATTTGAACAAACTTGGTAGAAGACCATAAGCTTATAGCATATGCAAAATATTAAACCTCTGGCTCTTGCAGTTTCAGAGAAGAAGATTTTTTAAGTTTTTAACATGTCTATGTCAAACATGTGACCCTTGGGGCGGGGTCAAATGTGACCTGAGGTTCACCATTTGAACAAACTTGGTAAAGGACCATAAGCTTATAGCAAATGCAAAATATTAAACCTCTTGCTCTTGCAGTTCCAGAGAAGAAGATTTTTTTCAGTTTTTGCCTATACAAGCATTTATGTAAAACTGTGACCCCCGGGGCGGGGCCAGATGTGACCCCAGGGTCACCATTTGAACAAACTTGGTAGAAGACCATAAGCTTATAGCAAATACAAAATATTAAACCTCTGGCTCTTGCAGTTTCAGAGAAGAAGATTTTTTAAGTTTTTCCCTCTACATGTCTATGTAAAACATGTGACCCTTGGGGCGGGGCCAAATGTGACCCGAGGGTCACCATTTGAACAAACTTGGTAAAGGACCATAAGCTTATAGTAAATGCAAAATATCAAACCTCTGGCTGTTGTAGTTTCCAAGAAGAAGATTTTTAAAAAAAAATCCTATATAAGTCTATGTAAAACTGTGACCCCCGGGGTGGGGACAAATTTGACCCCAGGGTCACCATATGAACAAACTTAGTAGAGGACCATAAGTTGATGCTACATGTCATACATGAGAGCTCTGTGCCTTGTGGATTCAGAGAAGAAGATTTTTTAAAGTTTTTCCTATATGTCTATATGAAAAACATGCAAAACCTCAATATACAAACTTTGGACCCCGGGGCACGGCCATTTTTGACCCCGGGGATTTTATTTGAACAGGCTTGATAGTCTAGGCGTTGGCGATCATTTTAAAAGAAAAACTGTTGAAATCTGTCCAGCGGTTCTGGAGAAGAAGATTTTTTAAGGTTTCGACCATATATGGTAATGGCAGCCATCTTGGATGTAGCGCTGACCTAATTTTAACAAATCTAAAAAGCATTCATCTAAGGATCATCCAGGTGAAGTTTGGTCAAAATTAACCAAGCTTTCTGAGGAGAAGTCTTTTGAAGAAAAGTTAACGGACGGACCGACGACGGACGGACGACGGAAGACGGACAACACACCATCCCATAAACCGAAATGTCTTTCTCCAGTACCTTGAAACGAGGATTGATCAACTTATCACTTATCAAATCTGGTATGACTGAAGGCCACATGACTGTGGACAATACAAGATTGATGGGTGTAATTCCCCCAGGACATACAGATTTGTGTATTCTGGGGGGAAAATTACTCTCTCATTTTGATTAATGATTTCATCCTGTCGAATTTCTTTCACCTTAATGAATATAATTTGACAGCGCATGTCAAAAAGGAATAAAAAAGAAAATTGGGTATTGATTAGAATATATAAGAAATTTGAGAATACAACATCTTGGTACATGGTAATCACATGTACCAGGAGAATAGAGAGGTGTTCAGCAACAGGTCCAAAGAGAAAAGGTGCTCAGCAACAGGTCCAAGGAGTATAAAGAAGTGTTCAGCAACAGGTCCAAAGAGAATAGGTGTTCAGCAACAGGTCCAAGGAGAATAGGTGTTCAGCAACAGGTCCCAGGAGTATAAAGAAGTGTTCAGCAACAGGTCCAAGGATTATATAGGTGTTCAGCAACAGGTCCAAATAGAATAGGTGTTCAGCAACAGGTCCAAAGAGAAAAGGTGCTCAGCAACAGGTCCCAGGAGTATAAAGAAGTGTTCAGCAACAG
Organism: Cyrtodaria siliqua; assembly: GCA_037043455.1. Classification (NCBI taxonomy): domain Eukaryota; kingdom Metazoa; phylum Mollusca; class Bivalvia; order Adapedonta; family Hiatellidae; genus Cyrtodaria; species Cyrtodaria siliqua. The sequence continues at coordinate 74,888 of JAWPHD010009120.1, forward strand.
GTCGAAAGAGAATCGGTGTTCAGCAACAGGTCCAAAGAGAAAAGGTGCTCAGCAACAGGTCCAAGGAGAATAGGTGTTCAGCAACAGGTCCAAGGAGAATAGAGAAGTGTTCAGCAACAGGTCCAATGAGAATAGACAGGTCCCAGGAGTATAAAGAAGTGTTCAGCAACAGGTCGAAAGAGAATCGGTGTTCAGCAACTGGTCCAAAGAGAAAAGTTGCTCAGCAACAGGTCCAAGGAGAATAGGTGTTCAGCAACAGGTCCAATGAGAATAGAGAAGTATTCAGCAACAGGTCCAGTGAGAATAGAGGTGTTCAGCAACAGGCCAATGAGAATTCAGAAGTGTTCAGCAACAGGTCCAATGAGCATAGAGGTTTTCAGCAACAGGTCCAATGAGAATAGACAGGTGTTCAGCAACAAGTTCAATGAAAATAGTGAAGTGTTCAGCAACAGGCCCAATGAGAAGATATGTGTTCAGCAACAGGTCCAGTGAGAATAGAGGTGTTCAGCAACAGGTCCAGTGAGAATAAAGGTGTTTAGCAACAGGTCCAATGAGAATAGAGAAGTGTTCAGCAACAGGTCGAAGGAGAATAGAGGTGTTCAGCAACAGGTCCAATGATTATATACGTGTTCAGCAACAGGTCCAATGAGAATAGAGGTGTTCAGCAACAGGTCCAATGAGAATAGAGGTGTTCAGCAACAGGTCCAATGAGAATTGAGGTGTTCAGCAACAGGTCCAATGAGAATAGAGAAGTGTTCAGCAACAGGTCGAAGGAGAATAGAGGTGTTCAGCAACAGGTCCAATGATTATATACGTGTTCAGCAACAGGTCCAAGGAGAATAGAGGTGTTCAGCACCAGGACTAATGAGAATAGAAGTGTTCAGCAACATGTCCAATTAGAATAGATGTGTTCAGCAACAGGTCCAATGAGAATATAGAAGTGTTCAGCAGCAGGTCCAATGGGAATAGAGGTGTTCAGCAACAGGTCCAATGAGAATAGAGAAGTGTTCAGCAGCAGGTCCAATGGGAATAGAGGTGTTCAGCAACAGGTCCAAGGAGAATAGGTGTTCAGCAACAGGTCCAATGATAATAGAGGTGTTCAGCAACAGGTCCAGTGGGAATATAGGTGTTCAGCAACAGGTCCAGGGAGAATACAGGTGATCAGCAACAGGTTCAGTGAAAATAGTGAAGTGATCAGCAACAGGTCCAATGAGAATAGAGGTGTTCAGCAAAAAGCAAAAAGTCAAAGGAGAATAGAGGTGTTCAGCAAAAAGTCAAAGGAGAATAGAGGTGTTCAGCAACAGGTCCAAGGAGAATAGAGGTCTTCAGCAACAGGTCCAGTGAGAATAAAGGTGTTTAGCAACAGGTCCAATGAGAATAGAGAAGTGTTCAGCAACAGGTCGAAGGAGAATAGAGGTGTTCAGCAACAGGTCCAATGATTATATACGTGTTCAGCAACAGGTCCAATGAGAATAGAGGTGTTCAGCAACAGGTCCAATGAGAATAGAGGTGTTCAGCAACAGGTCCAATGAGAATTGAGGTGTTCAGCAACAGGTCCAATGAGAATAGAGAAGTGTTCAGCAACAGGTCGAAGGAGAATAGAGGTGTTCAGCAACAGGTCCAATGATTATATACGTGTTCAGCAACAGGTCCAAGGAGAATAGAGGTGTTCAGCACCAGGACTAATGAGAATAGAAGTGTTCAGCAACATGTCCAATTAGAATAGATGTGTTCAGCAACAGGTCCAATGAGAATATAGAAGTGTTCAGCAGCAGGTCCAATGGGAATAGAGGTGTTCAGCAACAGGTCCAATGAGAATAGAGAAGTGTTCAGCAGCAGGTCCAATGGGAATAGAGGTGTTCAGCAACAGGTCCAAGGAGAATAGAGAAGTGTTCAGCAGCAGGTCCAATGATAATAGAGGTGTTCAGCAACAGGTCCAATGAGAATAGAGAAGTGTTCAGCAGCAGGTCCAATGGGAATAGAGGTGTTCAGCAACAGGTCCAAGGAGAATAGAGGTGTTCAGCAACAGGTCCAGTGGGAATATAGGTGTTCAGCAACAGGTCCAGGGAGAATACAGGTGATCAGCAACAGGTTCAGTGAAAATAGTGAAGTGATCAGCAACAGGTCCAATGAGAATAGAGGTGTTCAGCAAAAAGCAAAAAGTCAAAGGAGAATAGAGGTGTTCAGCAAAAAGTCAAAGGAGAATAGAGGTGTTCAGCAACAGGTCCAAGGAGAATAGAGGTCTTCAGCAACAGGTCCAGTGATAATAGCGGTGTTCAGCAACAGGTCCAATGAGAATAGAGGTGTTCAGCAACAGGTCCAATGAGAATAGAGGTTTTCAGTAACAGGTCCAATGAGAATAGAGAAGTGTTCAGCAAATGAACAAGATCGAATATAAAGAGTTCTTGCATACCGGATAAGGTATATATTGTGTCTATATAGAGCCTCGGTTCCGATAAAATCAGTTATACCTTGTGTTGGAATTCCCTATCTTCAGTGGTGTGTCCCTTTAACATCCCCGCCATTTAAGAGCATATTCCCCCTATCCCTTAATTCTAAAATCTAATTTTCCCTTACTCCTTAATTACGCCACCTATCCTTTGGTCTCTCTGCCCTATCCCTTAACCCTTTCACCGCCAAATTTCAAATGTCTGCTGCTAAAATTTAAATTCAACCCTTCTGATAAATATTTTTTATATAAAGTGTTATGGAAACATTCTTACTGGGTAAAGAACAGTGTAAACCCTGATCATCCTGCAGATAGTGTGCATGTTGTTCTGGGCCAACACTGTCGTAAAATCAAAGTGTTTGACTACGGCGGCGAAAGGGTTAAAAACACCAACACATCTCCAAAATGCATAAGTATATACCTGCCTATAAATAGCTCTCTGTAGGCTATACTTCTTAAAAATCCTTCCATTTACAGTTAAAATATACTATAAAAATATTGGTGACTCGACGGGTACCTCTATCGCACACCCACCCCATGACATTCAAATAATTTTCCCTATCCCTTAAATAATTTCTATGGAATACCCTGATCCCATCACAATTGTATTGTCTCCTGTAATCGGTATCAACAAACAAGAGGCCCAAGAGGGCCTGTGGACGCTCTACTGGCTAACATGGCTCTTATAACATCAATGAAGCGAGTGACTGCCATTTACGTTTTATTGGACGCTTCGGGCAAAAAACAGTTTTTTGACTAGATAAAGGGCCATAACTAAAAAATGTGGTAAAGCTTGGTAAAGATCAGATGAAAAATAAAGGCCCTACCGTATTAATGAGACAAAATATAGCATTTTTAACTAAATCAAGAGCCATAACTCCTCTGTTACTGGTCCGACTGGTCCAACATAGAGCTAAAAACAATAATAATAATAATAATCAATAAAAAAAAAAAAAAAAAAAATTTTTTAAAAAATTAAAAAAAAAAAAAAAAAAAAAAAATTAAAAAAAAATGAATGAAACAAGAGGTTCAATGACCTTGAAGCTCTACTGATTGATTTTGATTTCAGGAAGTAGTCGCTACAGACTTGTTTTTTGAAAAATTATTTTTAGCCGTGGCGGCCATCTTGAATTTCCGGCCGACCTGAAATTTTGCTAGGATCAATTAGACATCATGAGCAACATTCCTGTGAAGTTTCATGAAAATCCGTCAAGTAGTTTCACAGGAATAGTCGCTACAAGTTTTCATTATATAACTCTATGTAAACAAAGATGGCCGCTGACAGCCATGTTTAACGTCGAATCAAAATAATGTTTGACTCTGATAACTATCATGTCATGCTGATCATTTTACAAAAAGTCCCTTATCAATATCACTTATAGTTTTCAAGACGTAGTCGCTACAAACTTCTTTTTTAAAAAATCTAATTTTAGCTATGGCGGCCATCTTGAATTTCTGGCCGATCTGAAATTTTGCTAGGATCAATTAAACATTAAGAGCAACATTCCTGTAAAGTTTGATGAAAATCTGCCAAGTAGTTTCAAAGGATTAGTCGCTACAAGTTTTTACTATATAACTCTATGTAAACAAAGATGGCTGCTGGCAGCCATGTTTAACGTTGAATCAAAACAATTTTTGACAAGGACCAACATCATGTCATGCTGATCATTTTACAAAAAGTCCAATATCAATATCACTTATAGTCTTCAAGTAGTAGTCGCTACAAACTTGTATTTTGAAAATCTATTTTTAGCCATCATATAACTCTATGTAAACAAAGATGGCCACTGGCAGCCATGTTTAACGTCGAATCAAAATAATGTTTGACTCTGATAACCATCATGTCATGCTGATCATTTTACAAAAAGTCCCATATCAATATCACTTATAGTTTTCAAGACGTAGTCGCTACAAACTTATTTTATAAAAATCTATTTTTAGCTGTGGCGGCCATCTTGAATTTCTGGCCGATCTGAAATTTTGCTAGGATCAATTAGACATTAAGAGCAACATTCCTGTAAAGTTTCATGAAAATCTGTCAAGTAGTTTCAAAGAAGTAGTCGCTACAAGTTTTTACTATATAACTGTATGTAAACAAAGATTCATGTTTAACGTTGAATCAAAACGATTTTTGACAAGGACCAACATCATGTCATGCTGATCATTTTAGAAAAAGTCCCATATCAATATCACTTACAGTTTTCAAGAAGTAGTCGCTACAAACTTGTATTTTGAAAATTTATTTTTAGCCGTGGCGGCCATCTTGAATTTCCGGCCGACCTGAAATTTTGCTAGGATCAATTAGACATCAAGAGCAACATTCTCGTGAAGTTTCATGAAAATCCGTCAAGTAGTTTCAGAGGAGTAGTCGCTACAAGTTTTCATTATATAACTCTATGTAAACAAAGATGGCCGCTGCAGCCATGTTTAACGTCGAATCAAAACGATTTTCGACAAGGACCAACATCATGTCATGCTGATCATTTTAGAAAAAGTCCCATATCAATATCACTTAGAGTTTTCAAGAAGTAGTCGCTACAAACTTGATTTTTAAAAACCTATTTTTAGATTTGGCGGCCATCTTGGATTTCACATCAACATGAATTTTTGCTAGGATCAACTAGACTTCATGGGCAACATTTCTGTAAAGTTTCATGAAAATCAATTCAGTAGTTTCAGAGGAGCTGTCGCTACAAAAAAAGTTTACGGACAGACGGACGACGGACAGACGGACAACGGACGCCGCACCACGGCATAAGCTCTGCTGATCTCTGATCAGACGAGCTAAAAATCAAAAAACTCTGGCCTAAATTGGTCAACAACATGAACAAGTGTCATAAATAAAGTGTTGAACAATATAAACCTGTGTGGTATATAAAGTGACTTCATTCTGATGTAATGTCCTTAGGCTGACTTTTACCACTTTAGACAGACAATCAGACTTCCGTGAGTGTGAATAAACCCCCAGTATTCCCATGCCACTGCTTAAATCAGTATTCAAGAAAATTAATGCAGAAACAGGCAAGACTGTGTTATGAGATTTTTGTCATATGAAAAAAATATGTTTGCGACGAGAAATTCTGTGAAGTATTGTAGATCTATAATAACACTGTGCTTTTACCGAATGATTTATAATTAGAGATCGCTATACAATAAGTGAATTATATCTTTAGGTAATTTAAACACCATCGCACTGTAGAAACTACCACCATTATGTATGCCCTGAAGTTAGTTAGTATTTCGTCTGCTTCAAGATAAAGGTTTCAGTACTCTGACCAAAAATTGATCTTATTTTTACAGGTACAGCACGTAAATTCAAATTCAAAATTTGACAGTTAGGAATAAATAGCTTTTTTTCTAGAAAGTATGCCAAATTTTATGGTTTAAAAATGCTTTATTAGGTCAAACAAAATTATACCTGTGTTTACTGTAACATTGCTGAAAAAATAGGGTAGGTAGGTAGGTAGGCATTTTTTTTTTTTATTTTTTTTTTAGCGAAGTTTCATTTTAGGTGGCAATGAGCTTTGATGAATGGGAAAATGTGGTATTTTAAAAACTACAATAGATAACAGTATGAAATTGTGTATGTTTTATTGTTTCCCAAAAGTTTCTAGCAACAACTGGCTCTTTTCCCAAACACTTGCAATTATTTCAAAGTGGTAAAACAGTTTTAAATTTTTTCTGCAAGTCCGGAAGAGGGTTAGCTCCAACAGCAGCACAATGAGCACACGAGTCCGTTTATATCATTACGACAGGTGGACTCGAACTCTGGGCATTTACCGACCTGTTTATGTTTCTTGTCAAACAATTCAACAAGCGATTCTTTATTGAGAGTGCACGCCATAACATTGAGCGCTTCCATGTGCTGGCATTTTTGAAAGTGTACAGCCAAAACAGCACTGGGAGAAGCCATTTTGACTGTTTTATACTTGTACACTGTGTACCGTAATATTCACACGCTGTCAGAAATTGCACCATGATCGCGTGAACAGACTTTTTTTCACAATTTTTTTTTTTATTATTGAAGGAGTCGGGGTTTTTTTTCCAGAGGGTAGTCGGGTTACAGTAAACTCAGGTTTAACTTTATTTAGCCTTATTTAGAAATTTGTGATTAAACCTCTCTGAGTAGCATAATGTATAAAAAGCTCAGAAAAAAGTTTCTCTGGGGACATTTTAGGTTTTTATACTCAACCCTGGCCTTTAAATTAATTAGAACTTTCTAGCGGCTCGGTTGACAATATCTGCATTGTTCTTACTTTTGGCACTGTTCCTGTCTGTATCCCCAGACTGGTTGCTGTCCGTGTCCACGTGTGTCTGGTCATCAATGGTAGGTGGTACTGTGGTCGCGATACTCAGCTTGTGGCACACCTCAAACGCCTGTCCTATAGTCCGCACTATACGCATCGCCTGCTCCTGCAATACACAATACACACCTAATGAATGCATCATGTATAAGACCAGTGTTTTATGAAGATGACTAGGGTAAGAGTTAATCTTCAAACAATAGATTAGGTTTGGAGTGATTTATCATATAATTAGTCCATGGTAAGAAGTCATTTATGATATATCAGATAATGGTCAGGAGGAATTTATCCTATAATGAGAAACAAGTTGTGAGTGATTTATCATATATAAGACAAGAGTTGTGAATGATTTATCATGTATTATACCAGGTTTGGGAGTGATTTATCATGTATTATACCAGGTTTGGGAGTGATTTATCATGTATTATACCAGGTTTGGGAGTGATTTATCATATATTATACCAGGTTTGGGAGTGATTTATCATGTATTATACCAGGTTTGGGAGTGATTTATCATGTATTATACCAAGGTTGGGAGTGATTTATCATGTATTATACCAGGTTTGGGAGTGATTTATCATGTATTATACCAGGTTTGGGAGTGATTTATCATGTATTATACCAGGTTTGGGAGTGATTTATCATGTATTAGATCAGGGTTGGGAGTGATTTATCATGTATTATACCAGGTTTGGGAGTGATTTATCATGTAAAAGACCAGGATTGGAAAGATTTATCATGTATTAGACCAGGGTTGGAAAGATTTATCATGTATTAGACCAGGGTTGCAGTGCTCCAAGAAAATTAAAATTGGGAACTAGCCCAGAGCAAGTAGATTTCAAAAGACTGAAAAGTCACTTGTCCTGATTTTGTTTTAATTGCCCCAAAATTGTTATAACCAATGAATAGTTCCCAGTACATTTTTTTTGTCAATATTGAATATTTCGCTTTGTTTTGTTTATCTAACTAATTAATAATGCACATGTGATTAGAATCAATCATAAGTTTCTATTTTCCTATATTTTCCTTTTATTTATTCATAGCATCATATAACAAAAACTTTCATTGACATTTTTAGGATCGCGCCGCAAATCACGCCCAAAACCGTACCGGGTCCCACAATTAAACAATCCAAAAACAGGTGTGCGTTCCCGGTGTTATTTAGCAGCTTGCATTTGTGAATACCGGTAAGTATTTGTTGCAAAGCGTTTTTATGATACAGACTGGTTAAAAATGAACTAAAAATAGGAAATAAACAGCAATTCATCGAAAAATAAGAATGTTAAAGGCAATGTAGCGACACAGCCAAACAGCTCTATTATTGAGAGTTCTAAAAAACTTGGGAAAAAGGTGAAAGAATTATCAAAACTTGATGATAAACAAAAAAGATATGACCAATTAAAGGTTGCTCTAAAACGAATATGGGAGCTGCCATTTTTAGAACTATGACATCATAGTTCCATATTACCATATATGGAATATTGATAAATATCATTTTCACTGCAATGAATGCATTTTTTACTGGTCATGTAAAGCATTATTGCCATTAAATATTACATATTTTTCATACAACTGCTGTCATTTTTTCCCTATATATCAGTAAATTTTCATATTTATAAATATTTTTGGATTACAACATGACAAAAACTTCTAGCCTAAGGGGAGGTTTGTTTGATGAAACAATGAGATGAATGACCCGGGTAATACACTCAGCAACAACTAGTGAGGTGGTAGCCTTGTTTCTGAACAATGAGAGGCTTATATAAGAGTACCCTTGTACTCTTAAGCCAGATTTGGCGACCTCAGAACCGGATTTGGAGGTCAGAGACCAGTTCGTGGCAGTCAATAGCTGGGTCATCATGATGCTATATAAAAGTGGTGTGAGCCACAGTTCAGATCAGATTGAGATTCAGAGCGAGACAGACTGAATTTTGGTCCCCACAAGTGGAGGCTTGGCGTGTCTTGGTCGGGGGAGACCCGGTCGGCAGGAGACTCTTTTTGACTAAGTGTCACACTGTTTGAACTAGTTAACTGCTTTGCTTACAAAATTAGTAGAGTTATTCAAAGTTAGACATTTTACTCTGGTTTCTTAGTTTATATATTGTGAAAGTGAATTAATAGAAAGTAGTTTAATAAATATATATTAAAGACTATTACTTGTGTTAAGTATTTCACGTCACTATAGTACATACATGTCCAATGTGACGAATTCGCGTGAACAATCAATGTCAATTTCGAAAGCTGAAACGCGATGGTTCAAATTGTGTAATCAACCAATGAAATTCGTGCTTTCAAATTGATGAACTTTAATCAAGGGAGAGACTTTTTTTTTCAACAAATAACATTACGGCTTCAAATTACAGATGATTTCTGATTGAATTTTAGTTTGCAAAGTTTGATTGTCCCGAGACTTTTTGACTAGTCCGACGGGCAACCATTTTTTACCCCACCCAATAGTTTTAAAGATTAAACAAAGAATTATATGTATAGAATTAGTCACAGACCCCATTTATAACTACCTGGGGCTTTTTCATTCTGTACTACCAAAGGATAGTTCTCAAATTTAGAAATTCACTTACTGTACCAAATGGACTGTAACCTGAAAGTGTGACTGCCCTTGATTTCGTATATTAACAAATTTGAGATACTTGTGTCAAACCTATCATAAATCTACATTAAGGCATCACTAGAGGAAATTAAAATACAAGTGCCCTCCAAGAAGCATCATCCTCTGTCTCCTGTAGGATCAGACAAGGTTAACCAGCTTGACAGCACTAACACCATAGTGTATTGATTAGGCCAAGCATACACAAATTGTTTGTTTACTGTTTTCCAGATATTTATAGTCAGCATGGCAAGCCACCAGGCCTTTTTCTGGGCTTCCCAGGGGGCAGATATTCGGCCCATTCTGGGGGCCGCTATTCGATCCTATTCCCATTGCCAAATATATGTATTTTTTCCCAATTTCAAAAGAAATTATTCCAAATTCATTTTTTTTAAACCTCAATCTGTTGGTTCCAAATATTGAAAAAAGCAGTCGGAGAAAAGCGCACATAATTTACATTCAGATATTTTGCATACAATAACATGCATGGTTCTCTGTGCGCTATATATTCGCAGCAAGTGTAATGCAGGTAAACGGACAACAAGCATGTTGCATAAATTTTTAATATCAAATATTATCGCCACAATATCAGGAAAAAAGACGCCAGGAAGGCGTAAAAGATTTTTAAAAAATGACTTCTATTTTGCTGCAATATTTTGTTCTGTTCCCAAATCCTGTATTTTGTCGCTAAAAACATTTCCCAATTTCGCAATTTTTGCGGAAAAAAAATTCCCAATTTCTGCAGGGGCCCTTTTCCCAAATTACCCCAAAAAAGGCCTGGCCAAAAATAATGGCTTTTTACTGACATTTCAACCAAGTTGGTTATATAATGGTAAAGGGTCAACCTCGCTTGCGACATGCTTTTGCTTCGATCCCCGACCTGGTCAAACCAAACACTTTATAAAAATGGCACCAGTAGCTCCAGTGCTTGATGATCAGAATATAATTTAAGGTTAGTGCTAGGACTGGCTGGCTTAGTGAGAGGTGTTCCATCTTATAATTACCTCTCATGAACACACTTAATAAAACCGAGTCGGCTACTTTTCTCTGTTGTTTGTGTTTGTTGCTTCCAAGGGATCACCCTTTCAGTATTTATTGACATTCACACTAGCGTTTGTTTAGTGCTGTGTGGTGGTTAAGAAGTCGCCCCGACTACAAATCAGTAGTGTTATTATTTACTGGTCCTTTGGGATCATCAAGCTCATTCTGTGTTGCTTTAAAGTGGATATCGCTTAAGCCGGTGCTAGGAGCCGGGAGAGGTTCTGCTACTTTTCTCTCGTTTGTGTTTGTTGCTTCCAAGGGATCACCTTTCAGTATTTATTAGTATCAGTATAATGTGACAGGGTGGGGTTTCATGTCATGTCTCTACAGCGTGGTATTCCAGTGTGGCACACTATAAAATTGAGAATAAAGTTCACTGCGACAAGCAGACACCCTCATGATCTGACTGATCGAAGGGTTGGTGTGACACTATTGTATCTTGTTCTTCATCTATATATAGTTACAACAGTTGTCCACTCATCACATCCATAAATTCACCATCATTTACAGTTTGAATACAAATAAAAGAACCAGTTTGTGATAAAATAAGTTCACAAAATAAATGTGATGTAATCTTTATGTTAACAACAATATGTTTGCCTTAGAATTATACAAAACTTTAAAATTCATTTAAAAATGAAAATAAATAGAACACTTACGAACAGCCTACCCACGAAAAAAGGCTCCGCCAAAACCCTTTTATAGCAATTCTGTATCAACAATTATTTATTTTTAGTAATCTTTATAATTTCTTTCTTCAATTTCATAGAAACGCTACCAAGGTCGAGAGAATAAAGGCACTGAGAAGAAACACTACCATGGTCGAAAGGATTAAGGCACTGAGTAGAAACGCTACCATAGTCGAGAGGATAAAGGTGCTGAGTAGAAACGCTACCATGGTCGAAAGGATAAAGGCACTGAGTAGAGACCATGGTCGAGAGGATAAATGCGCTGAGTAGAAACACTACCATGGTCGAGAGGATAAAGGCGCTGAGTAGAAACGCAACCATGGTCGAGAGGATAAAGGCGCTGAGTAGAAACGCTACCATGGTCGAGAGGATAAAGGCGCTGAGTAGAAACGCTACCATGGTCGAGAGGATAAAGGCGCTGAGTAGAAATGCTACCATGGTCGAGAGGATAAAGGCGCCGAGTAGAAACGCTACCATGGTTGAGAGGATAAAGGCGCTGAGTAGAATCGCTACCATGGTCGAGAGGATAAAGGCGCTGAGTAGAAACGCTACCATGGTCGAGAGGATAAAGGCACCGAGTTTAAACGCTACCATGGTCGAAAGGATAAAGGCAAACTGAGTAGAAACGCTACCATGGTCGCGAGGTTAAAGGCGCAGAGTAGAAACGCTACCATGGTCGAAAGAATAAAGGCACTGAGTAGAAACTACCATGGTCGAAAAAATAAAGGTGCTGAGTAGAAACGCTACCATAGTCGACAGGATATAGGCGCCGAGTAGAAACGCTACCATGGTCGAAAGGGTAACTTTTGGCACTGAGTAGAAACACTACCATGGTCGAAAGAATAAAGGCACTGAGTAGAAACACTAACATGGTCGACAGGATATAGGCGCTAAGTAGAAACGTTACCATGGTCGAAAGGATAAAGGCACTGAGTAGAAACACTACCATGGTCGACAGGATATAGGCGCTGAGTAGAAACATTACCATAGTCGAAAGAATAAAGGCACTGAGTAGAAACACTACCATGGTCGAAAGAATAAAGGCGCTGAGTAGAAACGCTACCATGGTCGACAGGATATAGGCGCTGAGTAGAAACACTACCATGGTCGAAAGAATAAAGGCACTGAGTAGAAACACTAACATGGTCTAAAGAATAAAGGCACTGAGTAGAAACACTACCATGGTCGAGAGGATATACATGAAGGCGCTGAGTAGAAACACTACCATGGTCGACAGGATATAGGCGCTGAGTAGAAACGCTACCATGGTCGAGAGGATAAAGGCACTGAGTAGAAATGCTACCATGGTCGCGAGAATAAAGGCGCTGAGTTTAAAACCGTCTCACCTCTCACTGCTGTGGGTTCAACTATTAAGTGAGAAAATGCTGATTCTTACGAATGGCGGGGTAGGTATACAGTCCTGGTACAGGACTAAGTGGGTGGGTCGTACATGGCCCAATATGTGCTGAAAAATGATGTTAAACATCAACCAAACAAACAAATTTAATTCCATAAGGATTGAAGTGTTCAGAAAAAAAACATCACCTACCTGTTCACTCAATTCTGAAATTCTGGATCAGAAAACAGCAAACAAATGATTTCTTAAGGACAGCCTTTGCTTTACAAATAATGTGAGGTCAGTATCAAATGGCACCCAAGCGGCTGAATCACCAAACAAGATCAGTTTGTCATTAGCACTTCTATAATGGCACCAAGCTGCTGAATCACCAAACAAGATCAGTTTGTCATTAGCACTTCTATAATGAAACCATATCTAAGGTTGTAATACAATTTATTAAGTGAATCTAAGTTTTAAATGACTTGATGAGATAAGTTTTTCTTTAGCATTTCTATGATTCAAGCACCTAAAACCATTACACAAATAGTATTAAATAAACCTAGGTTTTAAATAAGCTCGCAAGATATACAAAACAGTTTTAGTTTGACGGTCTTAAAGAGACGCATGGCAATCTTGATTTTTTAAAAGCTTGCGGTGTCCCGTCACTTGCATTTGTTCAATCATTTATATTAATTAAAAGAATAGAGTAAAGAAAAAAATGTTTGAATATAAATAACTGGTGATTATAATTATTGCACCAATAATAACAAAATATAATTAAACCTATGGTAGAATAAGAAAAAGAAAAAGTGAAAACTCAAAATTTTATTTAATTATATGCAAGCAGGTTTAACGACAAAAATGATGGTGCATTAATAATTTGGAGTACTGATTTTAATGCTTGATAAGAACTTCCAGATTGCCGTGTGTCCCTTTAACATGTATCAGGCTGTATACCATCTTTATGTCTTGTTACGGGGACAAAACAGAATCTTAAAATATTGATCAAATATTGAAATTGGCAGAGGGCTGGCGTGGCGCAGTCTGTAACGCGGCTGGGGTTTGTAACCGGAGGCCCCGGGTTCATTCCTTCGTGGTGTCACTGTGTTCCGTCGGTGTGTTCTTTGGCTTTCCCTTAGCCTTGTCCTTCGGAACGGGACGTAAACCGGGCGGTCCTGTGTATCGGTCTATCCTCCGAGCACGTTAAAGAACCATAGGAATCTATTTGATAATAAGAGTAGGGCACGGTTCCCGGATTCTTATGTATCATTCCCCTCTCTCTGGGGCAGCTCTAAATAACCTATACCGTGTTGATGAGCCATTAAACAACATTCATTCATTCATTCATTGAAATTGGCCTCTCGATTTATTATCCAGTATTATTTTGACATTAAACCTGCTTGTATATAATTAAATAAAATTTAGAATTTTCATATTTTCATCTTATTCTATTATTGGTTTAAAGTATATTATTTGTGGAATATAATCAACAGTTAATAATAAGCAAAAACAAATTGCTTAATACTATTCTTAGAATTAATATAAATGATTGAACAAAAGCAAGTTATGTAAAAAACAGGCGGGAAACCGTGAGATTTTTAAAAACAAGAGGTCAATGACCTTGAAGCTCTACTGATTGATTTTGATTTCAGGAAGTAGTCGCTACAGACTTGTTTTTTGAAAATCTATTTTTAACCGTGGCGGCCATCTTGAATTTCAGGCCAACCTGAAATTTTGCTAAGATCAATAAGACATTAAGAGCAACATTCCTGTAAAGTTTCATGAAAATCCGTCAGGTAGTTTCAAAGAAGTAGTCGCTACAAGTTTTCATTATATAACTCTATGTAAACAAAGCAGCCATGTTTAAGGTCAAATCAAAACGATTTTCGACAAGGACCAACATCATGTCATACTGATCATTTTAGAAAAAGTCCCATATCAATATCTCTTATTGTTTTGAAGAAGTAGTCGCTACAAATTTATTTATTTTAAATCTATTTTTAGCTGTGGCGGCCATCTTGAATTTCCGGCCGACCTGAAATTTTTCTAGGATCAACTAGACATCAAGAGCAACATTCCTGTGAAGTTTCATGAACATCCGTCAAGTAGTTTCAGAGGAGTAGTCGCTACAAGTTTTTACTATATAACTCTATGTAACCAAAGATGGCCACTGGCAGCCATGTTTAACGTCGAATCAAAATAATTTTCCATAAGGATCTACATCATGTCATGCTGATCATTTTAGAAAAAGTCCCATATCAATATCACTTATAGTTTTCAAGAAGTAGTCGCTACAAACTTATTTTTTAAAAATCTATTTTTAGCTGTGACGGCCATCTTGAATTTCCGGCCGACCTGAAATTTTGATAGGATCAATTAGACATCAAGAGCAACATTCCTGTAAAGTTTCATGACAATCCGCCAAGTAGTTTCAGAGGAGTAGTCGCTACAAGTTTTTACTATATAACTCTATGTAAACAAAGATGGCCGCTGGCAGCCATGTTTAACGTTGAATCAAAACGATTTTTGACTAGGATCAACATCATGTAATGCTGATCATTTTAGAAAAAGTCCCATATCAATATCACTTATAGTTTTCAAGAAGTAGTCGCTACAAACTTATTTTTTAAAAATCTATTTTTAGCTGTGACGGCCATCTTGAATTTCCGGCCGACCTGAAATTTTTCTAGGATCAATTAGACATCAAGAGCAACATTCCTGTAAAGTTTCATGACAATCCGCCAAGTAGTTTCAGAGAAGTAGTCGCTACAAGTTTTTACTATATAACTCTATGTAAACAAAGATGGCCGCTGGCAGCCATGTTTAACGTTGAATCAAAACGATTTTTGACTAGGATCAACATCATGTCATGCTGATCATTTTAGAAAAAGTTCCATATCAATATCACTTATAGTTTTCAAGAAGAAGTCGCTACAAACTTGTATTTTAAACTCTATTTTTAGCTTTGGCGGCCATCTTGGATTTCACATCAACATGAATTTTTGCTAGGATCAACTAGACTTTATGGGCAACATTTCTGTAAAGTTTCATGAATATCCATCCAGTAGTTTCAGCTGTGAAGTCGCTACAAATAAAAGTTTACGGACAGACGGACAGACAGACGGACGGACGGACGGACGACGGACGCCGCACCACGGCATAAGCTCTGCTGATCTCTGATCAGTAGAGCTAAAAATCAAGATTGCGGTGTCCTTTTCCAATTCATTGATTTCCAAACAGAATAATAACAATACATCCATTTGCACAGAATTATGATCCAGAAGTTAAGACTATAATATTATATAGCACCAAGCAAAGACTCCATAGCTACCGTACACGACAGCTTCAGAGTTCTTCCAAACTGTATACAGACTACAAAGATGGCAACAGAAAATATAAATCTTCACATTTTTGCAATAATATGAATAATGCAATTTGCACCACTATTATTTTCAGCAAAATTCTGGCAAAAAGCTGTACCTCTATGTAGGTTATATTCTGGATAATGCAGTTTGGTGTTGGGGGAGTTAATGATGATTGTGTTGATGAACAAGATTTGTCAAATGCCCTCCTCACCTGAATGTACAGTGCTAGGGTAAAAGTTAGGCCATATAACTGAATTTCCTGGAACAAAGGATACTATCAGGCCACCTAAACTGTATTCTCTGGGATATAAAATACCATCAGGCCATGTAAACTGACTACTATGGGAAACAGAATACCATTAGGCCACCTAAACTGTATTCTCTGGGATATAAAATACCATCAGGCCATGTAAACTGACTTCTATGGGCCACGCAAGCCGATTTCTCTTAAACATAGAATACTATTAGGCCACATAAATTAATTCTCTGCAGCATAGAATACTATAGGGTAAGTAAACTGCATTCTCAGGGACAAAGAATACCATTAGGCCACGTGAACTAAATTCTTAGAGACAAAGAATACCAATGTAAACTGATTTCTCAGGGACATAGACTATCATTAGGCCATATAAACTAAATTCTCTGGGATATAGAATATTATAAGGCCATGTAAACTTATTTCTCTGGGACACAAAATACCATTAGGCCATATAAACTGAATTTTCCTGGACACAGAAAAACATTAGGCCACGTCAACTGACTTCTCTGGGACATATTATTAGGCCAGTAAACTCAATTCTCTGGGACATAGACTACCATTATGCCCTGTAAACTGAATTTTCCGGGACATAGACTACCATTTGGCCACGTAAACTGAATTCTCAGGGATATAGAATACTGTAAAGAAAGATAAAAATATCGGACAGGGAAAGCAGCATTCAAGGACGACAGTCAACCACAAAACACAACAAGAGGTCAATGACCTTGAAGCTCTACTGATTGATTTTGATTTCAGGAAGTAGTCGCTACAAACTGTTTTTTTGAAAATCTATTTTTAGCTGTGGTGGCCATCTTGAATTTCCGGCCGACCTGAAATTTTGCTAGGATCAATTAGACATCAAGAGCAACATTCCTGTGAAGTTTCATGAAAATCCGTCAAGTAGTTTCAGTGGGGTAGTCGCTACAAGTTTTCATTATATAACTCTATGTAAACAAAGATGGCCACTGACAGCCATGTTTAACATTGAATCAAAATAATGTTCGACTCGGATAACCATCATGTCATGCTGATCATTTTAGAAAAAGTCCCATATCAATATCTCTTATAGTTTTCAAGAAGTAGTCGCTACAAACTTATTTTTTAAAAATCTATTTTTAACTGTGGCAGCCATCTTGAATTTCTGGCCGATCTGAAATTTTGCTAGGATCAATTAGACATTAAGAGCAACATTCCTGTAAAGTTTCATGAAAATCCGCCAAGTAGTTTCAGAGGAGTAGTCGCTACAAGTTTTTAATATATAACTCTATGTAAACAAAGATGGCCGCTGGCAGCCACGTTTAACGTCGAATCAAAACGATTTTTGATAAGGACCAACATCATGTCATGCTGATCATTTTAGAAAAAGTCCCATATCAATATCACTTATAGTTTTCAAGAAGTAGTCGCTACAAACTTGCATGAAAATCTATTTTTTAGCCATGGCGGCCATCTTGAATTTCCGGCCGACCTGAAATTTTGCTAGGATCAATTAGACATTAAGAGCAACATTTCTGTGAAGTTTCATGAAAATCCGTCAAGTAGTTTCAGAGGAGTAGTCGCTACAAGTTTTCATTATATAACTCTATGTAAACAAAGATGGCCACTGGCAGCCATGTTTAATGTCGAATCAAAATAATGTTCGACTTGGATAACCATCATGTCATGCTGATCATTTTAGAAAAAGTCCCATATCAATATCACTTATAGTGTTCAAGAAGTAGTCGCTACAAACTTGTATTTTTAAAATCTATTTTAAGCCATGGCGGCCATCTTGAATTTCCGGCCGACCTGAAATTTTGCTAGGATCAATTAGACATCAAGAGCAACATTTTTGTGAAGTTTCATGAAAATCCGTCAAGTAGTTTCAGAGGAGTAGTCGCTACAAGTTTTCATTATATAACTCTATGTAAACAAAGATGGCCACTGGCAGCCATGTTTAATGTTGAATCAAAATAATGTTCGACTCGGATAACCATCATGTCATGCTGATCATTTTAGAAAAAGTCCCATATCAATATCACTTATAGTTTTCAAGACGTAGTCGCTACAAACTTATTTTTTAAAAATCTATTTTTAGCCATGGCGGCCATCTTGAATTTCCGGCCGACCTGAAATTTTGCTAGGATCAATTAGACATTAAGAGCAACATTCCTGTAAAGTTTCATGAAAATCTGCCAAGTAGTTTTAGAGGAGTAGTCGCTACAAGTTTTTACTATATGACTCTTATGTAAACAAAGATGGCCGCTGGCAGCCATGTTTAACGTCAAATCAAAACGATTTTCGACAAGGACCAACATCATGTCATGCTGATCATTTTAGAAAAAGTCCCATATCAATATCACTTATAGTTTTCAAGAAGTAGTCGCTACAAACTTGTATTTAAAAAATCTATTTTTAGCTTTGGCGGCCATCTTGGATTTCACATCAACATGAATTTTTGCTAGGATCAACTAGACTTCACGGGCAACATTTTTGTAAAGTTTTATGAATATCCATCCAGTAGTTTCAGAGGAGTAGTCGCTACAAATAAAAGTTAAAGGACGGACAGACGGACGGACGACGGACGCCGCACCACGGCATAAGCTCTGCTGATCTCTGATCAGTAGAGCTAAAAACAAACACGCAAACAGACAAACAAGAAGGCAAAAGTAATAAAAAATGCAAACGACATCACAAACACAAAAGGGTTGACAATAGGGCTACCGCCTTGGAACGGTCAGTGGCAACAAAGGCCACTGGGGGTTTAAACCGGTTCTAGGGTGCACCAAACCTCACACTTACCATACTGTCATCCCATTAAAACAGGACAGTGTAAATAAAGAAATCCCCGCCATGATCTAATCTTTAACCAACAAGGCAGCATCAATAGGCAATATAAGTAAAACACAAATATGCTTGTGTAAATATAATACAAAACAAGAGGTCAATGACCTTGAAGCTCTACTGATTGATTTTGATTTCAGGAAGTAGTCGCTACAGACTTGTTTTTTGAAAATTATTTTTAGCCGTGGCGGCCATCTTGAATTTTCGGCCGACCTGAAATTTTGCTAGGATCAATTAGACATCAAGAGCAACATTCCTGTGAAGTTTCATGAAAATCTGTCAAGTAGTTTCACAGGAATAGTCGCTACAAGTTTTCATTATATAACTCTATGTAAACAAAGATGGCCGCTGACAGCCATGTTTAACGTCGAATCAAAATAATGTTTGACTCTGATAACCATCATGTCATGCTGATCATTTTACAAAAAGTCCCATATCAATATCACTTATAGTTTTCAAGACGTAGTCGCTACAAACTTCTTTTTTAAAAAATCTAATTTTAGCTGTGGCGGCCATCTTGAATTTCTGGCCGATCTGAAATTTTGCTAGGATCAATTAAACATTAAGAGCAACATTCCTGTAAAGTTTCATGAAAATCTGCCGAGTAGTTTCAAAGGATTAGTCGCTACAAGTTTTTACTATATAACTCTATGTAAACAAAGATGGCTGCTGGCAGCCATGTTTAACGTTGAATCAAAACAATTTTTGACAAGGACCAACATCATGTCATGCTGATCATTTTACAAAAAGTCCAATATCAATATCACTTATAGTTTTCAAGACGTAGTCGCTACAAACTTCTTTTTTAAAAATCTATTTTTAGCTGTGGCGGCCATCTTGAATTTCTGGCCGATCTGAAATTTTGCTAGGATCAATTAGACATTAAGATCAATATTCCTGTAAAGTTTCAGGAAAATCTGTCAAGTAGTTTCAAAGGAGTAGTCGCTACAAGTTTTTACTATATAACTGTATGTAAACAAAGATGGCCTCTGGCAGCCATGTTTAACATTGAATCAAAACGATTTTTGACAAGGACCAACTTCATGTCATGCTGATCATTTTAGAAAAAGTCCCATATCAATATCACTTATAGTTTTCAAGAAGTAGTCGCTACAAACTTGTATTTTGAAAATTTATTTTTAGCCGTGGCGGCCATCTTGAATTTCCGGCCGACCTGAAATTTTGCTAGGATCAATTAGACATCAAGAGCAACATTCCTGTGAAGTTTCATGAAAATCCGTCAAGTAGTTTCAGAGGAGTAGTTGCTACAAGTTTTCATTATATAACTCTATGTAAACAAAGATGGCCGCTGGCAGCCATGTTTAACGTCGAATCAAAACGATTTTCGACAAGGACCAACATCATGTCATGCTGATCATTTTAGAAAAAGTCCCATATCAATATCACTTATAGTTTTCATGAAGAAGTCGCTACAAACTTGTTTTTTAAAAACCTATTTTTAGATCTGGCGGCCATCTTGGATTTCACATCAACATGAATTTTTGCTAGGATCAACTAGACTTCATGGGCAACATTTCTGTAAAGTTTCATGAAAATCCATTCAGTAGTTTCAGAGGAGAAGTCGCTACAAAAAAAAGTTTACGGACAGACGGACAGATGGACGACGGACGCCGCACCACGGCATAAGCTCTGCTGATCTCTGATCAGTAGAGCTAAAAAACAATAGCCTAGAAAGCTACAATGAAGATACTCAATGACTTGGCAGAAGCCAGAACTAAGACCACATAAACTGAATTCTCTGCAATACAATCAAGCAAATTTTGACTTGAAGGAACTTGCCGCCAGAATGGGTCTAATTTAAATTGTTTTTTGATTATTTCGAAATTGTATTACAAAATAAGAGCGAACTTCGTTTTTTTTAATAAATTGAACTAAACTACATAAAAAAAACTTTAATTGGCAGAGCATGATTTCTCCCAATGCCAAATGAATATTCAAAGTCTAGGAAATGTTAATTTTGAAATATTTATTTAAAAGGGCTCAGAAACACATGAAAAAAGCAAGCTGAAATAATTATCAAAATGCCATGAAAAAGATTATGGCCTATTGAAAAAATGGAGGCGGCCATCGTGGTACGATGGCATCATCGCGCCTTTTTATCATATATGGCATATTGATAAAGTATCTTTTAAAGCAAAGAAAATCACTGCAAATTGATTAAAAATAAATACAAAAAATGTAAAATGTATACGTTGTATGATTAGTTTTGATTTGCTCTGTTTAAGCCTCATCGGCACCACTGAGGTTTGATGGTGTGTTCTTGGACAAAACACTTTCAATAAGCTTCCTTGAATAGGAACTTACCATTTCCTCCGATTATGTTAAAGAACCAATATAATCTATTCATCGTAAGAGTAAAGCAGGTTCTCTGACTCCTATGTACCCTTTCCCGCTCTCTGGGGCAGCTCTAAATACACTATCACGTGTTGATGTGTGTTAATGCACAAGCATTTGGAAAATACAAAAAAATAACTGCAAAAGTGTTATTGCTTTACATGAGATATTAAAGAACACACCATTTTATGAAATAAGTTGGAACATTTATATCTTTTCTACATACATGCTATAGTGCCTAAATCCTTATTAATTATGTTTTTTTATACATACAAAATATTTTTCTTTTTATTTCATTTCACATGTGAGTATGACATTTTTCATTTCCACTCATTTTGCCGAAGGGGGTCATCACAAACTTCTCATACTATACTTATACTGGCCTCGCTAGGTATCAAACTCATTTCAGTTTGGAATTTGAAATTACACAACTAATATATCCCATATTTCACATGACGTTTTTTTTGTTTGAATTTTATCAGAAACCCAATCTGCCTATTAGTCAGGGGGACATCGCCATTATGTGCGCTCCACAAATGTAAAACAGCTGTTGCTTGTTCCAATCAAATTCATCGACAGCTTTAGCATCTGTAGGGTCTGATAGTGGCAAATTAAATGCAAATTTAGGCACTTCTGTTTTAAGTTGTAATATCTGGTGATTTGCTTCATGGGAAAACTAATTAAGACAGCACTGCTTCAGATGATGCAGCTGGTGTAACTTCAAAATATAGTTTGCATATGGAGATGGGAAAACGAAAAGACAAACGTCTCACTGCAAATTATACAATACGAATGAACAAAGCTATTGTCAAAGACGGACTATCAATGCAGTACTGCATGGATAAAGCAGGAAATCAGCATTGCAGGAGTACTGGTTACAGCATCGACATGAATAAGTATTAAACTTAAACATGAATAAAGGTGTTCTCATCTAAACATGAATAAAGGTGTTCTCATCTAAACATGAATAAAGGTGTTCTCATCTAAACATGAATAAAGGTGTTCTCATCTAAACATGAATTAAGGTGTTCTCATCTAAACATGAATAAAGGTGTTCTCATCTAAACATGAATAAAGGTGTTCTCATCTAAACATGTATAAAGGTGTTCTCATCTAAACATGAATACAGGTGTTCTCATCTAAATATGAATAACAGCACTGATCGTTTTAAGCTTGAATACAGCTTTTCTTATCTAAATAAAGAATACAGCTTTGCTCTTCTAAAGCATGAATACAGCTATGTGTATATATAAAGCTTGATTTTTGTTTGTATGGTGTTTTACGTCATTTTCAACACATGTAAGGTTATATATGGCGGTCACTTTTTTGTGGTGGAGGCAGACCACCCCCTTTTCCTGGGTAGAGCCAGTACTGTACACCTCCCGCTATCTGTATAAGAATCGACAATTCCTCACTTACAAGTCGAGCTCCCAGTGGGATTTGAACGGCTTTGTGTATCTAAAGCATGAATAGAGCTTTGCTCTTCTAAAGTATGAATACAGTTTTTCTAAAGCTTGACTACAGCTTTGCTCTTCTAAAGCATGAATACAGCTTTGTGTATCTAAAACATGAATCCAGCTTTGCTATTCTAAAGCTTGAATACAGCTTTGTGTATCTAAAGCATGAATACAACTTTGCTCTTCTAAAGCATGAGTACAGCTTTGATAAAGCTTGAATAAGGCTTTATGTATCTAAAGCATGAAGAGCTTTTCTCTTCTAAAGCAGGAATACAGCTTTTCTAAAGCTTGAATACAGCTTTGCTCTTCTAAAGCATGAATACAACTTTTCTAAAGCTTGAATACAGCTTTGCTCTTCTAAAACATGAATACAGTTTTGTGTATCTAAAACATGAAAACAGCTTTGCTCTTCTAAAGCTTGATTACAGCTTTGTGTATCTAAAGCATGAATAGAGCTTTTCTAAAGCTTGAATACAGCTTTATGTTTCTAAAGCATGAATAGAGCTTTGCTCTTCTAAAGCATGAATACAGCTTTTCTAAAGCATGAATACAGCTTTTCTAAAGCTTGAATACAGCTTTTCTCTTCTAAAGCATGAATACTGCTTTGTGTATCTAAAGCATGAATACAGTTTTGCTCTTCTAAAGCTTGAATACAGCTTTGTGTATCTAAAGCATGAATACAGCTTTGCTTCTCTCAAGCAGGAATACAGGTTTGTAGTACAAATCAAGCTTTGTTTGTCTCCAGCATGAATACAGCATTGTAGGCTTGTACATGAGTACAGCCTTGTAGGCTTGTACATGAGTACAGCCTTGTAGGCTTGTACATGAATCCAGCCTTGTATGCTTGTACATGAATCCAGCATTGTAGGCTTGTACATGAATACAGCATTGTAGGCTTGTACATGAGTACAGCCTTGTAGGCTTGTACATGAATCCAGCCTTGTATGCTTGTACATGAATCCAGCATTGTAGGCTTGTACATGAATACAGCATTGTAGGCTTGTACATGAATACAGCCTTGTATGCTTGTACATGAATACAGCATTGTAGGCTTGTACATGAATACAGCATTGTAGGCTTGTACATGAGTACATCCTTGTAGGCTTGTACATGAGTACATCCTTGTAGGCTTGTACATGAATACAGCATTGTAGGCTTGTACATGAATCCAGCATTGTAGGCTTGTACATGAATCCAGCATTGTAGGCTTGTACATGAGTACAGCCTTGTAGGCTTGTACATGAGTACAGCCTTGTAGGCTTGTACATGAGTACAGCCTTGTAGGCTTGTACATGAGTACAGCCTTGTAGGCTTGTACATGAGTACAGCCTTGTAGGCTTGTACATGAGTACAGCCTTGTAGGCTTGTACATGAATACAGCCTTGTAGGCTTGTACATGAATACAGCCTTGTAGGCTTGTACATGAGTACAGCCTTGTAGGCTTGTACATGAGTACAGCATTGTAGGCTTGTACATGAGTACAGCATTGTAGGCTTGTACATGAGTACAGTATTGTAGGCTTGTACATGAATACAGCATTGTAGGCTTGTACATGAATCCAGCATTGTAGGCTTGTACATGAATGCAGCATTGTAGGCTTGTACATGAATGCAGCATTGTAGGCGTGTACATTAATGCAGCATTGTAGGCTTGTACATGAATGCAGCATTGTAGGCTTGTACATGAATGCAGCATTGTAGGCTTGTACATGAATGCAGCATTGTAGGCTTGTACATGAATACAGCATTGTAGGCGTGTACATGAATACAGCCTTGCAAGACAAACTCATGAATACAGAATCAGTGGGGGAAATCCAGAAAATGGCATTGGAATTATTTTTTAAATAATCCTCAACTTTCTAAACCCTTAAATAACTCACGAAAGTGGGGAAGTGTTATTTAGGTAGAACTAAACTCCTCAAACTTACATGTTTACACAAATATTTCGCAACATTCAAGATCTGATAAAAAGATTCCACTGTTATCATACATATCTAGAAAGCATGAGGAGTTTCCATGGTGTTGAATCAGTCTGGAAGGTAGATCAGACTGTGTACAGATATAGTGGATTATTCTGATTCACACTCAGGCAATACTGAATATATACCTACCGTATAATCTTAATAAACACCCTCCCATTTTTCAGAAATGTATTTTTTAAAACTTTCCAAAAGATGCAAGTTAATCTGTTTCATTCACACTGGAACACACAAAATCACTAGAAAACTTAAAATCAGCATTAATTGATTGACTGACATGCAGACTTTCTTAGTAAAGAAAACCATTAATGATGTCTAATTTAAAAGTTAAATTATGTATTTTTGGTCTCAAATGAATGCCCCACTTTTCAAAAATGTTACGCCCCTGGGGGCGTATATTAGGGATTATACGGTATATAGTTATTCAATGTGATTCACACAGATTACTTTCATCCTGTTATCCAATGTGTTTTTTCTTATAAATATATTCATTTAGTTATTTAATTAAATTGACTTTGCTTATATTTAACACATTATATATATATGTAATTAATCTTGTTGATAATTATGTATTTAATTAGTCAAAGTGATTCAATTTTCATAATCAATGTTATTATATAATACATGTTATGTGTGGATTTATTTGAGGATGGAATCTGTCACCTTTAAATACACCTTTGTCTCCTGTATAAAAAAGTATATGTGACCTGGAAACTTGATTTCACACTCTATACAGTCTATTAAATCATTTTAGAATATTTTATTATAAGAATTTTGTGTTTCTGGGTTTCAAGGACCTCATTACTCAATGTCCAGTAAAACCTCAGTGTGTTCTGAGAATGTAATGAGCTTTAAATTAACTGGTTTCATTGGTCCTCTTTTTATCACTGAACCAATCAGAATGCTTCATTCATATTTTCATTTGGTTGTTTCTATCATGACATCACTTTCTGGTATTATGACATCACACCCTGGTATTATGACATCCCATCATGCTATTATGACATCACGTCATGCTATTATGATGCAACTCAGTGTGTTCTCAGAACAGAATGAGCCTTTTAATTGCTGCGAGAAACAGATTAAGACTGTTTGTAATCACTCACTGAGTAATGAGTTCTTGAAACCAAGAATCGCAAAATTCTAAAAATAAAACAATTCTAAAATGATTTAATAAGACTGTTTCTAGTGTATCCTCAGCTGGCAGAGGGACTGACTTGTAAATTACACTCACATGCTCCCCATTATCTGAATGTCTACATGCCATCAACAGAAAATCCAGGACTTCTAACAAATACCTTGTGTATGTTGACTAATTATTAACTACCGAGACTCCTCATCTATACATTAGTCTGTAATAATTAAACTACTAGCAACAAGACGCACCAAAAGTGGTGCAAACACCAGAATGCTAACTTTTACCGCAAAAATCTGACATGAAAGGGAGATAATTCTCGTAAAATGCACAACAGAGTTATGGGTCTTGGCAAATAACATTGTGTAATGATAATGAACATATGTGCCTAGTTTCAAAGCTTTCAGACAATTTGTTTTTGAGAAATGAAAAAAAAAAAAAAAAAATCTTTAACCAAAATCTAACCATAAGCCTGGATTTGCTTCACAATCCAGCTAATAAATCACCTGCACATTAATATCTTATTATTAAACTACCAACACATAAAGCTATACACCTATAATAAATACATAATTTTCAAACTACCAATGCATTACCCATACTTTAAAGAAGCTTGCCTTCAGCATTTTTTCAGAATTATTATTTCCTAACCTTTGACTATGACTATGAGCCTGGCTTTTGAAGAAAGCATGTTTCTGCTAAATTAAGGTTTTGCATGATGTTTAGTTCGACATATATCCAATCAAATAATAAACCAAGTTGTTTTACTAATGTAAACGAAGCATGCAAATCAACAAAACTATTCATTAAACAACAAAACTATTCATTAAACAAGTCTGACATTGTTCAAACTATAGGAAATAAATTGATGCAAAATGTCGCGCACCACCTACACATTAATCCCTCATTTCTAAATTACCAACAAATAAAGCATCCTTCATATACTCATCCCTAATTTTTTAAACTTTCAACAAAATTAATAAAGCTTCACCCATTTATTCATCCCTTATTTATTTAAACTACCAATAAATAAAGCATACAAGCAATCACCATTTCAGCTGACTAGAATTTAAAGGAATGTTTTATCGCATTTAATCTTGCTGAGTAAATAACTAACATTCTGAAATTCTCCACCAAATGGCACCACATCGATATTTGTCAATATTCCTGGAGGAGGATTGTTAGATTACTTGATATTGTGTGGCCTGTGTCAACACGGCTTGTCAGGACCACAGGATTGATTAATTCCTACAACTCTCGTACACCCAGGGATCAATCCGGCCCAAAAACATTAGGAGAGAAAAGTCCCATTTTACAAAACTGTATGAGATTTTTACATTTTGTTAGTAAGATTTTTACATTTTGTTTACTGCAAATGGGATTTGTTTGCCCATTTAATATTCTTGGATGAGATATTTGAAACAAGAGGCCCAAGAGGGCCTGTGGACGCTCTACTGGCTAACATGGCTCTTATAACATCAATGAAGGAGAGACTGCCATTTACGGATTTTTGAAAGTTTTGGGCAAAAAACAGCTTTTCAACTAAATCAAGGGCCATAACTGAAGAATCTGGAAAAGTTTGGTAAAGATCAGATGAAAAATGAAGGCCCTACCGTATTAACAAGGCAAAATATAGCATTTTTAACTAAATCAAGAGCCAAAACTCCTCTGTTACTGGTCCGAATGGTCCAACATAGAGCTAAACAAAAATTTTAAAAAAATAAATAAATAAATAAATAAAAAACAACTCCGCTGTTACTGATCCAATCTGTGTGTTTTTGAACTTGACCAAGCTTTTATTGACATTAACAATCTGATAAAGTTTGGTAAAGATCGGATAAAAAATACAGTCTTTAACGAGGCAAAATATAGCATTTTGCACTAAATCAAGGACCATAACTCCGCTGTTACTGCTCCGATATGAATGGTTTTCGAACCTGTCCTAGCTTTCATTGATATTAACAATCTGATAAAGTTTGGTAAAGATCAAATGAACAATGAAGCCCCTATCGTCTTAACGAGGCAAACTACAGCATTTTTAACTAAATCAAGGGCAATAATTTCGCTGTTAATGCTCCGATCTAGCTGGTTTTCGAACTTGTTCAAGCTTTCATTGATATTAACAACCTGTTCAAGTTTGGTAAAGATCAAATAATAAATGAAAGTGATAGAGTGTTCACAAGGCTTAATATGGCATTTTTCAGCAAAACAAGGGCCATAACTCCGATCTTGCCGGTTTTCGAACTAGTTCGAGCTTTCATTGATATAAAGACACTGGCAAAGTTAAGTAAAGATCTGATTAATATTGAAGGCCCTAGAGTGTTCACAAGGCAAAAAATAGCATTTTTCAGAAAAAACAAGGGCCGTAACTCGGGTGTTACTAATCCGATTTAGCTGGTTTTCGAACTTGTTCAAGCTTTCATTGATATTAACAATCTGTGCAAGTTTGGTAAAGATCAAATAATAAATGAAGGTGCTAGAGTGTCCACAAGGCAGAAAATGGCATTTTTCAGAAAAAACAAGGGCCATAACTCTGGTGTTACAGAAGCAATTCAGCTGATTTTCGAACTTGTCCAAGCTATCATTGGTATTAACAATCTGTGCAAGTTTGGTAACAATCAAATAATAAACAAAGGTGTTAGAGCGTTCACAAGGCAGAAAATAGCAATTTTCAGAAAAAACAAGGGCCATAACTCCAGTGTTACTAATCCAATTTGGCTGGTTTTCGAACTTGTCCGAGCTTTCAATGATATTAACAATCTGTGCAAGTTTGGTAAAGATCAAATAATAAATGAAGGTGCTAGAGTGTTCACAAGGCTTAATATGGCATGTTTCAGCAAAACAAGGGCCATAACTCCGGTGAAATTTATCGGATCCGGCTGGTTTTCGAACTTGTCCGAGCTTCCATTGATATAAAGACACTGGCAAAGTTTCGTAAAGATTCGATTAATAATGAAGGCCCTAGAGTGTTCACAAGGCAAAAGTTAACAGACGGACGGAAGACGGACGACGGACGGACGACGGACGACGGACAACTCGCCATCCCATAAGCTCTGCTGGCCTTCGGCCAGTAGAGCTAAAAACAATGAGAGAATCTTCCCAAATCTCCCATTAAAGTGATCCCTGTACACCCCCATCCAAGACATCAGCTACTGTTGTTTTTTCAAATTAAAAGCCAGGTTTTTTCCTAATACTGACATACAAGTTCTAAGAATCCTTTATGTCTCACACCACAATTAATTTTCCATAGGGTCCCATTGTAATGTTTTTGTTCGTGGCATAGAGATAAACAGATTTTACAACATGTATTTATGCTTAAATTCTTCATTGATCCAATATCTGCAATTTAAAACACATTTAACAAATATTTACCAGACAGAACTTTTTTTAATGTCATGTTTGTGTGACACCTATCAAAATGTAGACAAAAATACAACCCCGTGGTGAATAGAAATCTTATATCAACATGCATTTTTCTGTGATCTCTTCCTAAAATGCTGTAGATTTAGAACCTGGTAAAGATAAATCAATGTATCCTGTAAAATGTAGAAAAGCGGACTTGTTTTTTTTATCTACCTCCTTCATCTGTAGGGCAGGAGTATTCAAGGGAGATAATAGTGGTGTGAGTCGTTTAACAATGTTTCAGTCATATCATGACAGCTTCTACTTGTAGCAATGAGCTCTATACTCAGTTTACAGTGTTGCCACACTGGAATACCATGCCATAGACACATGCAACCATAGCTTTAGATCATTTTTGACTGCAATGAGTATTTACTCATCAAATTCAAAATCAATGAGTAACAAGGAACTCGTTCAGAGTAACAATTAATTTAAAAAGTTCATATTTTCAAATTGGATGTGAATTAAAACATTTTAAAAGAAACAACGATTCTGATTAAATGGAAGTTAAGTAAAAACAAAAGCACTGTATGTATAATCACACATGTATGCTTGAAACAATTTCATCATGTAAATATGGAATAAACTGTTCCACAGGACAGTACATACAAGGAGCGCTGTGGTCTAGTAGATGCAGAACCTACTAGCCCTGACCCAAGTTTCATGTGCCCTGACCAAGTTATATTAAAATCTTTATATTTATTATGCAACTCGTTTGTTTCTTGTGTGGGGAGATGCGCAAATATGATTTATTCTAAATAGGCTTAATACTATATTTAATAAACTGTTTTGGACTGATAATAGTATGAATAAACAATACAGCGACATATCTCTTGCATCTCGAAAGGGGAAATCAACACTGACAAATCGGCAATTGCGGTTGCCGTATGATAACAAAATGGAAATGAGTCTCAAATGTCGCAATATTGTTTCACATAAAATAGGATAGACTTTCAACTGAAATGTGCAAAATATCTAGCTAGCACTCGTTACAGGCGTATATTATCATATGCATCGATTAGATATTAAACGATGTGTCTAAACCTTTGACAATATTTTACATGTTAAAATCCA
This sequence comes from Cyrtodaria siliqua, assembly GCA_037043455.1. Taxonomy (NCBI): domain Eukaryota; kingdom Metazoa; phylum Mollusca; class Bivalvia; order Adapedonta; family Hiatellidae; genus Cyrtodaria; species Cyrtodaria siliqua. Next base: position 105,163 of record JAWPHD010009120.1, read on the forward strand.
CACAGAGTTAACTCCCTTTACAGTTAGTTCTATCGCTGCATAGAGAATGGAAAACCCGCGTGTTATAAATAATTCGGGAAGCCATCGCGCAATGCGCATTACGTTAGGTGAATCTATATTGTAAACAAGAGGTCAATGACCTTGAAGCTCTACTGATTGATTTTGATTTCAGGAAGTAGTCGCTACAGACTTGTTTTTGAAAATCTATTTTTAACCGTGGTGGCCATCTTGAATTTCCGGCCGACCTGAAATTTTGCTAGGATCAATTAGACATTAAGAGCAACATTCCTGTGAAGTTTCATGAAAATCCGTCAAGTTGTTTCAGAGGAGTAGTCGCTACAAGTTTCCATTATATAACTCTATGTAAACAAAGATGGCCGCTGGTGGCCATGTTTAACGTCAAATCAAAACGATTTTCAACAAGGACAAAAATCATGTCATACTGATCATTTTAGAAAAAGTCCCATATCAATATCTCTTATAGTTTTGAAGAAGTAGTCGCTACAAACTTATTTATTTTAAATCTATTTTTAGCTGTGGCGGCCATCTTGAATTTCCGGCCGACCTGAAATTTTTCTAGGATCAACTAGACATCAAGAGCAACATTCCTGTGAAGTTTCATGAACATCCATCATGTAGTTTCAGAGGAGTAGTCGCTACAAGTTTTTACTATATAACTCTTATGTAACCAAAGATGGCCACTGGCAGCCATGTTTAACGTCGAATCAAAATAATTTTCCACAAGGATCAACATCATGTCATGCTGATCATTTTAGAAAAAGTCCCATATCAATATCACTTATAGTTTTTAAGAAGTAGTCGCTACAAACTTATATTTTAAAAATCTATTTTTAGCTGTGACGGCCATCTTGAATTTCTGGCAGATCTGACATCAAAAGCAACATTCCTGTAAAGTTTCATGACAATCCATCAAATAGTTTCAGAGGAAAAGTCGCTACAAGTTTTTACTATATAACTCTATGTAAACAAAGATGGCCGCTGGCAGCCATGTTTAACATTGAATCAAAACGATTTTTGACAAGGATCAACATCATGTCGTGCTGATCATTTTAGAAAAAGTCCCATATCAATATCACTTATAGTTTTCAAGAAGTTGTCGCTACAAAATTGTATTTTAAAACTCTATTTTTAGCTTTGGCGGCCATCTTGGATTTCACATCAACATGAATTTTTGCTAGGATCAACTAGACTTTATGGGCAACATTTCTGTAAAGTTTCATGAATATCCATCCAGTAGTTTCAGAGGAGTTGTCGCTACAAATAAAAGTTTACTGACAGACAGACGGACAGACAGACAGACGGACGACGGACGCCGCACCACGGCATAAGCTCTGCTGATCTCTGATTTTTTTTGTGAGAGTGAAACGTATTTTACAAGCAGAATTAAATGGAATTTTAAAAGAACATTTCTTATGGGTAAATGTCCCGTTCTTATTGTACACGACCCGGTCGGGCATGTTCCTGGGACATTCGCAAGCCCGGACCTGTGTACAGGCAGTGAATGTCGATCGGACGTGCCTTAGTGTCGAACCCTGAAACATAATACTTATGGTTTTTAAAAGTTACGAGTTTTTGTAGTAAGTTGATGAGTAATGATACTCAAAATTTTAAAGAATTGAGGGGTTTTGTAAATAAAGTATAAGTAAAATACTGATACAATGAGAACCCACCTATTCACGTAAACTGACCACTGGCTGACAAGTCTTAGAACAACCCTGAGCTTGAAGCAAGGGAGCTAATACAACTATTTTTAAGAAGTGTTGGATATGACCTGGCCAGGGATGAATCCATGACATCCTGCATGCATGGACACTCTGCCATTACACCACACTGCATTCTGGACACAACAGACAGCAGCATGTACAGTTCGGATTGGTCAATACATTTTTTTAAAATAAATATGATAAACACACCCTCAATGACCCTGAAACAAGAACATGTATAGCCATATATCTGGAATATTTTCATAATGTTATTAATTTAGTAGTTTCAAGAATTGTATATTATAGTAAATAACTAACCTTTTTGTATGACTTGAACACGTTACATTTGAACACATTGCTGGGTCCATCCCTCGCAATGTAGCTCCAGAATCTTCAAATCCTGAGAATCATGGGAAACGTAAAATATCCTGAAATAGAAACATCGGTATGTTAGCTGGAACATTAGTGGGTTAGCTGGAACATTAGTGAGTTAGCTGGAACATTAGTGAGGTAGCTGGAACATTAGTGAGGTAGCTGGAACATTAGTGAGTTAGCTGGAACATTAGTGAGG